>LNAC01000102.1:1777481-1868616 GCA_002007465.1 Ailurus styani | reverse complement strand
CTCCTCCTACACACACTCTCTATATATATATATATATATATATATATATATATATATATATATTTATATTTATATATATATATATATAAAATTTTAAAAAACGACAACAGAGATCAGCAGAATCAAATTCAACAGAGAAGTCCAACAGTATGTGTACTGAAAATGCCAATTTGGTCATTACTAACATTTAAAAAAAATTTCTGTAAACTGGTGGAGGCAGAAGCCAATTTTCATTGGGAAAGTGAGTAAATGGAGATAACTTTTCTTCTGCTGGTTTGTAAGAACGTAGAGCTTTCTTCTTCCAAGATCAGCAATACAATGTTCTAAGGTCTCTAATGCAGAGGCTGAATCTTAAAATACTTTGTTGTTGTTGTTGTGGTGGTGGTGGTGGTGGTGATAGTGCTGGTGATGATGGTGGTGATGGTGGTGATAATGATGGTAATGGTGGTGGTGATGATGACGATGGTGGTGGTGATAGTAACAGTTGTGGTCATGATGGTGGTGGTGATGATAATGATAGTGGTGGTGACAGTAACAGTGGTGGTGGTGATGATGGTGGTGGTGATGATAATGGTGGTGGTGATAGTAACAGTGGTGATGGTGGTAGTGATAGTAACAGTGGTGGTCATGATGGTGGTGGTGATGATAATGATGGTGGTGGTGACAGTAACAGTAGTGGTGGTGATGATGGTGGTGGTGACAGTAACAGTGGTGATGATGACTGTGGTGGTGATAGTAACAGTGGTGGTGGTGGTGGTGATTATGGTGGTGGTGATGATAATGATGGTGGTGGTGATAGTAACACTGGTGGTGGTGGTGATGGTGGTAGTGATAGTAACAGTGGTGGTAATGGTGATGGTGATGATAATGATGGTGGTGGTGACAGCAACAGTGGTGATGGTGATGATAATGATGGTGGTGGTGACAGTAACAGTGGTGGTGGTGGTGATAGCGGTAGTGACAGTAACAGTGGTGGAGGTGGTGATGATGGTGGTGGTGATGATAATGATGGTGGTGGTGATAGTAATAGTGGTGGTGGTGATGATGATGATGGGTGTGGTGGTGATGGTCTCTGTTTCTTGTTTTACCCTCCACCTCCAGGTACCTGTACTGTAAGTTTGGTCATCCGATTTTCTGGGAGGTAGCAGATAATACATGATTTTTTATCTGCCCACAGATAAAAGATATTTCCACAGCAAGAGCCTCTCAGATTTTGCTGGAGAAAATAGAACTCAATCTCTTTCATAGTTACTCATCATCTTGTTTTCCTTACTTCTTGATTTTCTTGTCATTCAAAGAGAGAGAGAGAATAAAGATAGAAAGGAGAGAGAGAGAGAACCTTTCTGTCTTCTCGCGTCCTCTGCAGTCCTTCTAACACTCTGACATTCCCAACACACAGACAATGAACTCCATGACTATGGGGGCTGTGACTATATTCCTCACCAAGTGAAAAGTACTTAGTAATGAATAAGTGAATGAATAATGCATTTCTGACACCATTCTTGTTACACATATTTTCATGTTTTCTTTCCTTGTCTAGATTGTAAAATCCTAGAAAGCAGGAACTGCATAAGTTTTATAGCATTTTTGGTGCCTTATATAGCACCCAACTGCAAACTAGGTAGTTAAATTTTTTTCAGTGGTTGAATGAACTCATGCAGAATTATGTAAAACAGAAGAGGGAGTGCTCAGCACTGTGAGACATACATTCAAAGAATAAAAATAGTTCCTGCTCTTGAATAATTGAAAGAATTAAACTAACATAGATGAAAAAGTTTGGAGAAAATGTTAACACTGATTCTGGCCATAAAAATATTCATGGAGATTAGAGATCTGTAAGCTCTAGAACTTGCAGAAAAGTCTAGAAGAAGAGTTAAAATTTTATTTGGCCCTTTAAGAAGAGATTGGCTTTAAATAAGTGAAGGGAATATAAATTCAGTATCTGGGTTGGTCCTGACAAACTGCAAGAGAATCCAGGATTAGCCCTGCATAACAAGATGGAGAAGGCAGAGGGAGCTCAAGGTAGACAGGACAGGAAAAGGAATGGCAGTGTGAATAAAAATGGAAGTTCTACTCTTTGTTGGAGAGGTAAGAACAGATAACATAGGGTCTATGAATGTATTTCAAGCCCATATTCCTTTCTGTAGAACATGTGTAGAGAAAATATTTTGTACCTACCATTCACTGGTTTTGAAACCGGTGTTTCTCCTCAGAGTGTCATGGTAGAGCTAGCGCGACTGACTTGGCAGAGGCCTCATGATTTTCCCAGTCAAGCGTGCAGACACTGTGATGAATATGGAAGGCAGTCTGGGAGAAACACACAGGAACATATTTTTTAGTAACATTTATTTCCTCTTGGCTCATCAATATTGATACAACTGATAAAACACAACATGAAAAGACAGAAATGCATCTCTTCTCACCAAAGAGAAGAGATGGGATGGAGTGAAACTGACCAAAAGGTTCAAAGGACTTAAGTGGAAATTCTTGCAATGCTACTAACTTGTTTCCTACAGACAATAGAATGCTTCTGAAATAATAGGAATAACTGCACATGAATAAAAAAGTCACTCAAAGTCAGCATTCTTCCCTAAGTATTTCTAACTAAGAAAAAAAGTCCATTCAGTAATAATGTAACAAAATCTTAATCGTGCTATTTATGGTGTTATGTGAGTATTTGTTTTATTTTGAAGGCCCCTCTATGAATTCCATTTTGACAGTTATTGGAATTTTAAGAGATCATCATTCATATGGATATATTTTTCACAGGGTTTTAGTGTGCCATACTCATTGTAGCCAACAAAGAAATTACTGCTTTTCATTTTAACAATGCCAGCAGTGCTTGGCATATAGTAGATATTCAATAAAAAATTGCTGAGTTCAATTCTGAGGAGATTTATTTGCTTTGCAGATAAACATGTAATATAAAATGACTAATTTCTAGAGAAACAACTTTTTTCCCATACTCTCAAATCAAATTTACCATGCTCTTAGAATTTAAAATTTGTTTTGTTTCCTTGTTTGCAATAACAACAATAAGACATAATGATAATAACTTATTCTGCTCTCTTTTGATTGTAAATTCTATAAAAAGAGAAATCTGGACTGTTCTGTTTTCTGCCTGGCATATAATAGATTCTGAACAAATATTTGTTAAATGAACAAACAAAATTGACTTCATTGACACCTGTGTGTGAAAGAGAAAAAAGAGGGCGCCTGGGTGGCTCAGTGGGTTAAAGCCTCTGCTTTTGGCTCAGGTCATGATCTCAGCGTCCTGGGACCGAGGCCCACATCGGGCTCTCTGCTCAGCAGGGAGCCTGCTTCCTCCTCTCCCTGTCTCTCTGCCTGCCTCTCTGCCTACTTGTAATCTCTCTCTGTGTTAAATAAATAAATAAAATCTTTAAAAAAAAAAAGAANCTCCCTGTCTCTCTGCCTGCCTCTCTGCCTACTTGTAATCTCTCTCTGTGTTAAATAAATAAGTAAAATCTTTAAAAAAAAAAAGAAAGAGAAAAAAGAGAGAAATATTCTTAATTTTAATAAATGTATACATTTACCTCCCAAAACCTAACTGTACTCATAATTTTTTGAGACATCTCTTTTGACTATCCTGCTTAGAACTATTCAAAAATGATTTAACTACCAAAAAATTGAACAGAATTAGGATTTATCTAATTCTAAATGGACTAGACACAATTCAGAATATTCGGGAATTAAATGTATCAACTAATTCCTTTCATTTACTAACTACTGAAATTGGGTCAAATTTAAATAAGAGAGACTATTCTGCTCCATTGGAATATGAAAACCTTATTCAGGAGCCAAAGAAAATGAAAGAGAGTGCTTTTCCAGAAGTGTTTCAGCCCAATCCTCATAAAAACTCATGTTGGTTAAACATTATTTGCTGCAATTTGGAAACTTTTTAAACTTTGGAACAATTTCTTCACAGAAAAGGGTTTGCAAAGAAGCAGTATGTAAAACAGATTATTAGAATTGCTCAAGTGGCAAGTGGGGGTGGGTGGAAAGCCATGAGGATCTAGGGAATCATGCTACGCACAGGGAATTGGGGACTAAAAAGAGTTTGGTTCTAAGCACAAGACTCCAATAACAAGACTGCCCAGGTGACCTTCCAAGCTTCAGAATTTTCATCTGTAAAAGGGAAAATATGACCTATCTTACGGAATTGTTGTAAGAACTGAATAAGATGATTGTTTGAAGTACTCAGTGTAAAGCCTAAGGTGCAATAAGAGGTCACCAAATGGCATCATGGCAGAAAATGCTGGAACTCCACCCCTCTCCCTATATCTCTACTCACCATTTTAGTGCACTTCACCCACCTCTTCCCCTTCAGTAAGCACTTACACTTGTTTTTGGGAGAACCCAGGCAGGGACAGGTGAAGTGCCTGGAAATCCACATCACCAACCCATCTGGTACATCCCCCATGGCCCTTACCCAATGACTGAAAAGTACTGACAGGAGTATTTAAGGCTTACTTTTCATTATACTACCCAACTTCAGGATGGAGCTAAAGCCATCTCTAGCACTTTGCCTTAAAAAAAAAAAAAAGAAAAGAAAAGAAAAAAGAAAAATTACTCCCTTACTTGTCTCCTTTCTTTTCCCTGTCCTGAGGCCCTACTTCCCCATAAATCCTGGCTGTGCTCCTTTAGCAAAGAATTTACACATGAATACCTCTTTAGGGCTAACCCTGGGGTACAGAACCTAAGTGGAGATCAATGGACGTTTATTAGCATGGCATACAATGTACTGAATAAAAATCCCAACTTCATCTTCAGACACTCAGCCCAGTTACATCTTCTCCATGGCTACTCTAACTCAGTCCCAGAGAAGCCTTGGGGCTCCCAATACACCGTGAATGTACCTGCCTCTCTTTTTTTTGTTAGAATGTCTTTCTCTATGAGAAATGTCTAGTCATCCTTCAAGACGCTCTTCAAATGTTACTTCCTCTGTGATATGCCCTGAAATCTCAGCAGAAATAATTGCTCCCTCGGTGAGTGTTCTTAACTTTTATCCATATCTCTATGGATAAAATACACCACATTGTATCTATATCTATTTTACATATCTATATCTATTTTAAATATCTATAAAATACACCACATTGTACTGGTGAGTGTCTGGGAAATTTTTGAGAAGAGTGACTTCATACGACTCATTTACCTTTGCATTTCACCCAGTTCCTCTCCAGCCATCCTTCCACTTACCTTCATCCTTGTCACATACATGTCCAAGACCCTTTACCCAAACCCATACAACCAGATGAGTTTTGGAATTCAAAACTTTCAGCACTTAGAATGGTATTAGAGGCCATGTACCACATCTTACAGAATATTCCATAGCAGGTTCAAGGCTGAATATATAACAGTTTATTCAGTGAGAGAAATGAGTATTTACATTAAATGGGATAAATAAAAAATGCACATAGCCTCATATCCATTCAGGTCATGTTTTGCAACTAAATGAATTCAGGATTTTTAGAGCTTTTTGGATTTCAGATTCAAAATAAGAGGTTGTAGACCTTTAATAGAAGCTAAATATGTGCTTATTGAACTGGACCCAAGAAGACATCCTCTCATTGCTGTTTCCATTAAATCTCCTTCCCACTTAAAGTTATTAAAAGCAGCCTTTTTGAAGTTCCTGGATACAACTGCTTTTTACCAGAAGCCAAGATGAACTGCCAAATCACCAGATTTCCTTACTCAATTCCTAGAGAAAGAGATTATACTATTTTGCTGCTTCTCTGGATGCCAGTCTGTGAAGGAAAGTCTTCTATGTCAATATATAAAAATTGCAGAGCCTTGGAATAGTCAAATACAATAATTTACAAAATCTGAGGCTAGCAAATTGCTTAAAAGTGAATTTCTCTTGGTTTGCGCCCAGCTAATAATAATCTCAGACATGAAAACTAAATCCCCCAAAGAGATGGAATCATATTTAACGGCTAGAAGCATTTTAGAGGGCACCTAAAATCCCTTCATTTAAAAAATGATGAAACCAAGGCTCAGAGATGTTAACTGACTCTCGGGTTCACATAGTAGGTTAGTAGCGATGCCGAAACTAAAATCAAGATCTCTAGAAAGAGTACCCTTTTCTCCATGATATCTTACCTCAATAAAATAGGAGCTCTTCTGACCCTGATCCTTTAAGCCTGCTATCCCAAAGGCATAGTTATCCTATTCTATTCTCTGAAAAACTGCATTGCATGCACGGTACATTTCCTGATTCTGCATACCAAGACTGTCATTTGAAAACAGGGATAATAGTAGTTTTCTCTTTACTGAGCCTATAGTATGTCAAAATCTCCATGTGGGGCCTAATAAAAGGAAAATATAAATGGAAGATAATATTACCATGAGCAATTGTGGTTCTCACGGCATACACTAAAGACTTAATAAAATTATTTTTGAAATATTTTTAGATTTTTTAAAGTTAGAGTGAAATAAAACATATTAGGCTTATTAATCAAATTCTTAATATAAAATGATTCCAGAATTCAAAACACTTATAACCACTACATTGAAATAACGTTACTGAATAATATATTTAAATCATACACCCAATGGTGCCTGGGTGGCTCAGTCAGTTAAACTTCTGCCTTCAGCTCAGGTCATGATCCCAGGATCCTGGGATCCAGCCTGGTGTAAGGTTCCCTGCTCAGTGGGGACCCTGCTTCTCTCTCACCCTCTGCCACTGCTACACTTACTTGTGCTCTCTCTCCCCCCTCTCTCTCTATCTCTGTCAAATAAATAAATAAAATCTTTATAAATAAATAAATAAATATTACATATATTTTGATTTGCTGTCTCTGTCCCTAAGTAGGGATTTTGAATTGAATTCTAATCATGACATTTAAACATGAAAAGATCAGTTCAAGGAAAAAGTTATTTTAATGTATATAGCATAAAGCTTGAACATGATTTTAAAAACATCACCTTACTTAAGGAGTTGCAAGTATTTCCCCAAGTATTAGTTACATTAAACTTCATAAAAGCTAGAAAGAAGTAATAACTTTTTCAGCTGAGTTTTATCTACAGAAAACCTAAGTTGTGGTGAGGGGAGAAGAAAGAACTTTGCAACTCTGTCTCCTATCACATCATAGTATCCACAGAGGATTTCCTCCTCCACTAACCACCCTCTTCCTACCTATTTCGGGGAAAATGAAGAAAAATAGGACAGAAGTGTAGTTGTGAGTTCACACCTGCCCAGAGAATGTGAACATACAGGGGATGTGAAAATAAAGAAATGAATAGTTTAAAACATCAATCTCCCTCCACTTTAGGCCATTTGAATTATAACCAAAAGAATCTAAAGATGTTCCCTCATCAGTTTCTTCCTTTAAAAAATAATGATTATCTTTAGTGAACACAAGTGAATGAACCCCTCCAGCAAGTCTAAGTGATTGTTGATGGGAAGTAAAATAAACAATTAGCCATCCTAAAGTACCCTATTAAAATGTCTTGTCATCAAACCACCGACAAAGGATTTAGTATCTCTCATACCTTACAAGGCAGAGCTCCAAATGGATGGAATAAATATACCTGAAAGAAAACACTACAAGAATCCAAGAAGAAGGTCTGCTCCACTGAGCCTCCTGTGGGAAAAAGGTAATCGTAGCATTGATTCTTTCATAACCACACCGAGTTTCATTCGGGTTTCTTAAGAGAATGGTATAGCTCCATCTTTCCATTTGACTAATGATCAAATTCCCCAACCAATGTAATTAGAACAACTAGGTCACTGAGCACTCTTAATTAACAAGAAATTCAAAGCCAATTTCATACACCACCTAGGTTTAATTTTCCATTCACCCTGCTGCTATTAATTTGGAGGCAGTAAAATCACTCTAAGATGTTTGGCCAAAAGAAAGATGTTTTTACTCAAATTTATCTTTTAAAATGGCCATTGGCACATAACCATTAGTTCCACCCACCCCCAACACACACAGATTCAAGTATCTCTGTAACCATGTTATGTGAAATGATTTATTCTATTGATTACCAGAATAGTCAGTTCAAAGTGAGAAGCACCAACTTGAAGTGTCAAACAGACAAAGATAATGTGGAGAAAAGAACTCAGTAAAAACAAGTGTGAGGATTTTTGTTTTGTATTTTCCCCTGCTATATCTTTAGTACCGAGGACAGTAGCTGGCACATACTAGGCACTCTGCAAAAATTTATTGATTGAGTAACTGCCTTGTTCTTTATCACTCATACTTGCCATATAGTCCCAGGTATTGCCTTTGAAGCTCCATTAGCCTTCTCTACCAGACATAGCCAGGGAGGCATCAACCCTGCAGGGTGGTACCACAGAGCACCCACTTACAGACCATCTCTAGTATCACCACATGAAACATCTGCTAGCCCAAAATAGACATTGCACTCAGTTTACTAAGCTGGCTTTCATAAAAGTGTCCCCCACTTCAATACAGATGCTACCTAGAAGTCACTTTTTTTATGACCATATGAACAATTGAGATTTGATGTATAGCAGCCTGGATTTAATCAGGAGATGGAACCCACAGAATGCATTAAACAGAGGAAGACTAATATAAGAAATAAACTATGATAAAAGAGTGACTATAAAATATAAGGAAACTCTATTTAGCACTCTAGGGCTGAGGGAGAATACCCAAAGAACAAACTTGGAGGGGGGGTCCCCATCCCAAGGCTGGGGTTCAGACTTCATGGAACAAGGTACATTTCAGCCCAAAGGAGAACAGAAAAGTTTGCTGGTTTGTCCAGACTGGAACTGGTCTGCAGTCTCATGGGCAAACAGAAGGTTACCCTCCAGAATGGAGGCAAAGAACAGATGATCAGCACCAGTGGTGTGGACACACAAAAGTGATGGGAATCTAGGTTGCAAAGGGAATCTGGGAGTCAATGGAGTTGGGCAGCTTTTGGACACTGGTGCAGGCAAGAAGCCTTTGGGACACCAGTTCCCATTTCAAGAGGGGTATAGAAAGGTTATCACCAGACAAAGGCTGCAAGGTGGCTGAGAATACTGAGGCCATGGCTGGGGCAGAGCCCATCACATGTTTGCACTCTGGCACCACTGAGACTGCCCACCCCTACTTCCATTTGCCACAGCAGGGAACAACAGGAGAGCACATTCTCTAAAATGTCCCCGCAGAGCCCTTTACTGAGAAAAGTTGATGATATGCTTACTGTGAAAGGAGAGATGGCTAAAGGAATCGCCTCTATTATCATGGGGCATATATTAAAGAGTAAATCTGGAGCTAAAAGGCAATAAATTAATAATGGCACAGACTGTCACTTCGAAAAATAATATTATGTACTTGTTTTTGTGCATGGGCCAACTGACATGTACAAACATAAGTCCCAACTGGGACATAAAAGCAACCTCCAGAGAACCATCTCCCTGAGTAGGCATTTCCCTAGAGGATACCTCAAAGTGAACTCTCAAATTGGGGGCAGGTCTAAACTTAGAATCAAATCAGGTTTGGAAACATTTCTTCTGAAATATATCCAGACAGGTCCCTATAATAGCCAATTGTCCTAAATATCAATAAGACTTTACCAACAGTATAACTATTACAATTATCATAGAGAATCAGTCCATTCTCATTCTCCTGATTCTGACATTATGCCAACCATGAAATTGTCTAAGAGACAATGTTGGGGTTTTTTCTTTGTTACCTAAAATTACACAGTCTTGCAATAATTCAATTTTGTTGTTCACCAATGAAAGTCTCACATATATCATTCCAAACTACTTGCTACGTCCATTGCAGTGTAAAAACCAACCCTCACTGTTTTGACCCTTAGGTCAAAGGATCCTTTGATTCTTAAGACATATAGAAAGTTGGGCGCCTGGGTGGCTCAGTGGGTTAAAGCCCCTGCCTTCGGCTCAGGTCATGATCTCAGGGTCCTGGGATCGAGGCCCGCATCGGGCTCTCTGCTCAGCAGGGAGCCTGCTTCCTCCTCTCTCTCTCTCTGCCTGCCTCTCAGCCTACTTGTGATCTGATCTCTCTGTGTCAAATAAATAAATAAAATCTTTAAAAAAAAAAGACATATAGAAAGTATACAACAACAAAACCAACAACAAAAACCATTATAATCCATTAAGTTAAGAATTGGCAAACTCTCTGGTGAGTTTCTACATATCTGAGATTATAATAAGGAAACAATACATTTTTCTTTCTAGACATTCCTCTCATTTCCAGATCTTAGAAACAGGTTCCTCAGGAAATCAGCTTAATCTTTCATGCATACCCTTTGGTTTTCCTGAAAAATAACAATTCCAGATAAATTGCAAGATTGTTTCAAACCTTTAAGCATAGAAGAAGAAAATAAAAGGAATCAATGTTTACTCCTTAAGATAAACCAACTCTAGAGTTTATAATAAATCCATCTTTCCCTAAAATAAGTACATAAGAAAGAAACTCTTCAGATTACTTTGTGACTCTGGAACTTTGGGAGGACCTAGAAGGCCAGAGTCATAAAACCTATTAAATATTCTTCTATGACATGAGCTGAGGGAAAAACTCCACTAAAACTGTCAAAATATTAGAGTATAAAGTGAAATGTTTCTCCTCTGAGAGTGAATATCATCTTTAAAGACAAAAAATTAGTCAATAAAGAGTAGGCCCCCATCTTGAATTTTCTGGACTAATCCTGATTTTACCATGCTTCCTCAAGTATCCCCTTAGTGCATTCCTAAATGTATTTGTTTTAAAACAATCTTCACTTAGGTACCATTGTGAAGGAAGATTTCAATTACTCTTGAAAAGAGGTTTGAAAAATTACTGCTTTTTTTTTTAAGATTTATTTGTTTTTGAAATAGAGAGAAGGTGAGGGGGGGAGAAGCAGAAAGAGAGGGGGAGAGAGAGGATCTTCAAGCAGACTCCCTGCTGAGAGAGAAGCGTGACACACAGGCCTCCATCCTAGGACCCTGAGATCATGACCTAAGCCAAAATCCAGAGTTGGCCACTTAACCAACTAAGCCACCCAGGTGTTCCTGATAAATTGCTCTTTACTGCCCAGGGAAGGTCTGGAAAAACTTGGTCAAAGTTAACAAATTATGCTCTCAGTTTTTTTAATTTTTATATTTTCAACTGTTAATTTATGAAACAGTTGCCAGAACCTCCACTTTCTTACAGCCCCAGGAACCCCTCCTTGTGCAAATACCTGCAACAACTAACAATTAATGAAGCACTAGAGGCAAAGAACATCTGTCTTGATTAGTAACGCCACATGTGCAGTTCAAACTCCCAACTATGTAGCTGGGAAAAGAGTATGCCACTTAGACCCTAGCCTATGGGTTAATCTCTCCTATTCAAACTCCAGGCTCTTTTTAATAAACTGACAGAAATCAGCTACCCTTACTGATTTCTAAATATCTATTACATGACTTATAACCAGAACCAGTGACTATCTATTTCTCAAGAATCAGACAATGGTTACAACTGCATAGTTCTACTGAAGAACTGGGCTATATCCAAGTTTAAGAGCTCAAGAGCATTACTTGAATAAAATGTTCATTGAGTGAACACTGAGTAGCAATGTGTCTGTATGTACGTGTAACAAGATGTTAAATTTGACTTTTCCTATTTTCTCAGAGTTTCTGCAGAATAATCAGTGAATATCACTTATGGATGACACATTAAGATACCAAGAACTAGTTCTGAAACCCTTGGCTATCACTCATTTTTTAGTCTCACTGTGCAATAGCAGAGGAAAAGGGGTCATTTGCCACATCTAAAGCTAAGGAAGGTAGCTTTTGTGAACCACACAGAGAGCTGGAGTTTGGGGTAAGCAGGCTTATGACTAACTGGCACCCAGAAAATTTGACAGTTGGAGGATGGCTGTAGTTTCCCCTGAAGATGAAAGAAGAGACAGCTAGGGTGGGCATAGGAATGAGCTGCATTTCCACTAAAAGCAAGGTGAATGTGCTTGCTTCCCATGAACCAGATATAGGTCTGACAAAAAGCACACCTAGAGGAAGGTGTTCCCAAAATGATTCCAACAGTCTGGTGGGTTGGATCTCGAAAGAGAAATTTTAAGCAATGAGGACATTATCTAGAACAAAGATCTACCAATACAAGCAACCTGAAAAAACACTGCACAAGAGAAATTCAGTATTTGGACACCTGCCCCAAATGAGAGCATTTTAACAGCCAAGAGAAACTTTGTAAGTCACCCCAGTTCAATACAGTTCTATATCTTTTGTTTCCTTTACCTGTCTCATCCCTTCTCCATTCCCCCCTACCCCAAAAGGCTAAAAGCAGGGAATGGGGAAAGGAGGAAAGTATCAGAGAGGATAATGAAAAAGATACACTATACTCCTCATTCCACTGTACAGCTTGGAACCTGAGTGAAGCCGGACCTGGATGGGAGAAGCTGGATTGCAAGAGATTGTGAAATTTTGATATTAGACAAGACTAGATTTTTCAGCTCCTGAAAAATGAGATAGTTTTATTTATTAATACCTGAAAGTAACTGGGAAAGAGAGGCAAACAATGACACAAGGCCAAATAGGGAACAAAGTACCAGCTTTGTTAACAGCTTGATGAAGCCCATTAAATACCTCAAAGCAATGGTCAAATGAAAACTGGATGGAAACCACACCTTGTATTGGAATCTCTAAACGAAGTTTCTTATTTCTTCCCCACCTCACCAATGAGTCTGTGGGCACATCACCCCCAAAGTGAGGGTTGGTCTTTACTGCTGCAATCTAAGGAAAATCCAACATTTGATCCAACATAAAACATGCACATCAATGCAGCAACAAAAAGAGAGACAGCGGGAAAAACCGTATTTTTCCCCAGCATTCAGAACTGTGCAGCATGTGTTGTCTGGTCTATGCCTGGGAAATAGCCCAGTACAAACTCCCATATGGAGAAGAAGGATCTGCAGATCTTCCTGTAGGAGAGAGGTAGGGGTCCTGGGATAAAGGGCAGGGAGTGAAGGCAAACTCACAGGACTGGTGGAGCTGGAGGTCCTCAGAAACTGGGTCCTGTCTCAGGCTCCACAGGAGGTAGAAGGACAGCCTGCTCAGGATCTCACCTCACCCTTTAATATGGTGATATGTCACCACATTTCCTTAGCAGAAAAACATGGCCCTGTGTCTGACCAGTCTGAGCATATTTCTTCTTTGTGTAAGGGCAAGTCTTCAGAAGGAAGGGAAAGGTAGAGGAAAATTTTCTCCTCTGAGGGACAGAAACAGCTCCCATAACCTTATTTGATGGCTTTTTGGAAAACTTCTTATAAAAATAGACTTAGCTCATTTGATGAAATGACACTTATGAACTAGAGTGAATAATTTCTGGGAAGTCACCTGATTAAATAGCTCTACTCCCTACTTCCCTTTTTGCTCTGAACACTTAATGTTTGCTAATGATGCAATTCCATTACCCAAGTTTCTGGCAATTTAAACCTCATTATGTCTTCTTCTGACCTACTCTAAGAAGTCTTAAATAATAAGACAGCTCTTCACAAATACCTATTTTATGGGCAAAGCTCAGAGGAGAAAATAAATATATTCCAATTTGTGGTAATACCAAGCTCAATAGTATTACTAAGTATCTGTGTGAAATTCACAATCTGAGTCTGGACCAAAATGACACCAATCAGAGAGAAAAGTTTCTAACTTTTCAGATTTTTCACATATATCAATGATAATGACAATGATAACACACCATTTCAAAAAGATTTTATTTTATTTATTTATTTGATAGAGAGAGTACAAGCAGGGGGAGTGGCAGGCAGAGGGAGAGGGAGAAGCAGGCTCCCTGCTCAGCAGGAAGCCTGAAGTGGGGCTTGTTTCCAGGACCCTGGGATCATGACCTGAGCTGAAGGCAGGCACTTAACTGACTGAGTCACCCAGGCACCCCGCTAGCACACCTTTATTTTTTATCATGAACCAGGCTCTCAGCTAAACACTTTATATACTCCATACTGTCTAGATACTTTATATATCCACAACAACCTAGAACCCTTTCTTTCTTCATCTCCCAGAGATGAAACAGTTTAGCAGTTATAAATGACTTATCCAAAAACATAGAGATACAAAGTGGTCCAATCCAGGTCCTTAAGACTTACATGAAAATGCCTTGCGTTAGAATGCAGGATATCTAGAGTTTTGATTCTCAGATTGCTACTGCTAGTGCCCTAAAGAAAACATGTTTTATATTGGTGATATAAAACAGTATGCATGCCTGTTTCAGTTGTTTTCTTACTGAAAATTACTACCTAAATATGAGGAGTCATTTTGAAATATCTTAAAGTCAAGAATAAATGAAAATGTTTAAACAGCCCTTTATCCAGCTTCCAGGAAACCTTTGGTGATTAACATTATTTTAGGCTAGTAGCTTAAAATGTTGGTTTTATTATTATACTGAATATTTCCTTCTGTGTGGGCAGTATAGTTTTATTGTGTTTTATATTTCTGATAGAAATTTTACTTTAATTAGAACAGAAGGTGATATGTTTGTATATATCTTGTCTTGCTATATTTTAAATGTTTATATCAAATGGTAACAAAATGTCTTCTGCCTTTTGTTTTATGTATGTATATATCCTATATTCCTATCAAGATCCAAAGAACAAGAACTTTATACTTGCCTTCATGACAGCTACTATGGAGAAATTTTCGAGGGTATTAAATAAAGCAATGTTGTTTTATCTCATTCACAAGGATTCAGAAGAGAAATAATATGACTCCCAAAAAAGGTATCTCCTACAGCTAAAATGCACACAGTCCAGCTCTACCTCCCGATTTCTTTAAAATCTGAGTGTTCTATAAATATATACCCCAAAGTAATGTGCAAACAAGAAGCAGCTGAAGCCCTTTCACTGCCAGTTCCTCATCTCAAACAGCTTTGGTGGCACTGAGAGTGTCATAGGGACATCATCTGAAGATCTGTTTGGGCAACTGGTACCCTAAAGTTCCAGTTCTGGAGAATATCAGCAGAACCAAAGGACCCCAAGAGATACCAAGGAGGGCTGACCTCTGAGTTCACATGCTCCTTCCCTACTCCCTTTCTTTCCTCTCAGCTTCCATTCAGTCTCAGAGAATTCACTGAGAGTCAGAGCTGCACTGAATGCCACTGGACAAGAAAGACTCCTGAGTAATTGTATCAGCACTAATGTACATTCTTCAGTAACACAGCCTGGAATTCAGGGTGGCTCTGGGGTCATTCTTGATGACCTGCACCAATTCCTTTCTCCTTTTCCAAACCCTGAGCAAACATAGGACTCTCAAGGCAAAATTAGAGAAGTTTTCCTTGGGGGATGTTGCCTGGGTCCCTACAAGGCCCCTGTCCCCAATGTTGAAGCCAAACATCAGCAGTATTGGGGATCCTGACTTGTTACTTGTTGCCCGGGAATTTCTGAGGTGCTTTTCCATCTTTATTGGGAAACATACCAGAAATTCTCCTCCTTGGCTTACTTTCTAATCACCTAAATGTGGTTTACTAAGTACAAGATCTGAAGGAGTGCATCTGACTCCATCCAGCGCGTTTCCCCAAGGCACTCTTCCTGGGAATGTCTAAGAGAGTGGGATGAACTGAACTGTGAGGTTCATGTTGGTTCTATTGCAACTCAAGGCACAAACCCATCTCACAGAGCTCTGGAATCTTCCAGCTGCTCCCAGACTCTTCCTCTTCCTGGCACATGAGTATGAAGGACACAGTCACAGAGAAGGCTGAGCCTTGGAGAGATAAGTAAATGTCAATTTACATTTCAAAAGTGTTTTTACCTGTTTCAGGAATACATATCCTTTGCTCATTAAACACCCATCTACAATCAGCTCTGATGCAGAATGGACTTTGATCCACCTCTCACAGATTTGCTTGAGAGATTTAAACCCTCCTAATCTCAGGCTGGCTCACATTTGACTGGTAGAATTTTTAGCTGAGTATTCAGCTGCAATCACCACTTCATTTGATCATTTAAATAGAGGAATGATTTTTTTTTTCTTTCAACTCCTTTAATCTTCTCCTTATTAACAAAAAAAGTCCTTAGGTCAGGAGGTTTGCAGGGATATCTAGTGAATTACTGATCTCTTTGGAGAAAAGCTCTGTATAAACATAAGGTATTATTGCATCTGACCATTCTAAAGCCAAGCTTTCTGCCCTTTACAAAACTTTCACCTCCTTTAGGGCTTTATGAATAATTGAAAACGCCGTATTTGTGTCTTCCTAAGTACTTCCTACATAGTAGTACAAGATAGTTTAGTAGAGTGGAGACAGATTGCCTGGGCTCACATCCCAACTCTGGTAATTTCTAGGTTTCTTAACCTTTCTGTGCTTCAGTCCACTTATCTGTAAGATGGTCATCTAATAGACCTTCTCTAATAAAAAGCTGTGCAGAATGAGTTAATATATGTAAAGCATTAAAATAGTCACTGGCACAGGTTTTGATTCTATAATGTTAGCTATGATGTCTAGAGGACCTGGCACCATCTTCCCTGGCCCATTTGAATCCTCATCCATTCCTCCCTCACATTCAGGAGCTGGCCAAAGGGCTCTACCAAATTTGAGCACAGGACAGAGGAATTAGTCAAACTAGTCTAATATTTATTAACACAGAATTAGTTTTGACAGAACATGGATGGGGTTGGCTACTAATAGGCACTATTCAAGATTCAAATATCAAGTTCAAAGCAGGGGGGCGGCTCTATCCTAGTCAGGACCACTTCTGGCAAAAGTTTCTAGGACAGTGCATCTCAGTCTTACTTTCCACCTATCTCACCTGGGGGGTCTTGCTAAAATACAGATTCTTATTCAGTAGGTGGGACTGAGGCCTGAGATGGAGTACTTCCACAAGCTTCCAGGCGATGTTGCAGTTGCTGCGCCAAGACCAGATTTTGTGGAGCAGAGGTCTAGTTCTCTGGGTAAGTTCCTTGGAGAGAAAGGGTTTTGACAGTGAGTGACCTCAATCTGAGAGCCTTTGTAAGAGCTAAAAGTTCATTTATTATCTTGCTAGATCTCTTTAGAACTCTCTAAAGGTTGAAAGGGTTTGCTTAGTTTCAGTCTCTAGGGAGGGAGTAGATCATTCTCATTCTTTCAAGAAGTTGTGTATTAAAAAATAAGATACTAGACTTCCTTGCAACTCTGAGAGTCTTGCCCACTAAAGACCAAAGAGCTCTTCAGGGCATGTCTCCCAGGCATGCTTTCTTTTCTTTTCTTTTTAAGATTTTATTTATTTATTTGACAGAGGGAGACACAGTGAGAGGGAACAGCAGCAGGGGGAGTGAGAGAGGGAGACGCAGGCTTTCCCCGTAGAGCAGGGAGCCTGATGTGGAGCTCCATCCCAGAACGCTGGTCAGGTCAACATGACCTGAGCCGAAAGCAGACGCTTAACTGACTGAGCCACCCAGGCACCCCCAGGCATGTTTTCAATGAAAAATTGAAAGCACCATATTTGTGTCTTCCTAAGTACTTCCTACATAGTATTACAAGATAGTATAATAGAGGGGAGACAAGATTGCCTGGGCTCCCTGTGGAATCCTGTCACTGTTTCTAGAGGTCAGAAACGTCAGATCAATCCTAGTGGTCAAATCAACCACTGGGTTGGGGCCAGAATACACAGCTGTGACAATGGGTTTGACAAGAATCTCTAAGGACTCATTATGCTCTGAAGGGACATGATGCTAGGTTCCAGTTTCTCCCATCAAAGTATGACGAATTTTTGTTTTAGTTGTTTTAATCAGAGGTTAATGCACACCACAGAGAACAAAGGGGGATAGCAATACAACCTGCTCATCCTTTAGTGGAGGAGATAGCACCCCTTCTTCAGACACCTGATTATGATAACAAATTTAAATCTGGCGTGCAGTTAACCAAGGGAAAAAACAACCTCCTGCAAAGTCAGCTTTAAAAAGTTCTTCACAAATAGTCATATGAATTCATCCCTTGTCGATGGTGTAGAAAAATTAACTTTTTCTTTTTACCTTGAACACTAGTGTATAAACATTTTGAACAACAACAAAAAAGATATCTATCTAAATATACCCAATGGCTTATCTTCACCTCCTTCAAGTCTTGGCTCCACCTTTTATTTTCCAGTAACAACCATCATCTTCTAGCAGAATACATAATGCAGGTATTTCTTACATTTATGGTTTGTGGCCTATCACTGTGCTAGAGTGGGCCTTCACTCCACAGAGCCCAGGATCTATTTT
Organism: Ailurus styani; assembly: GCA_002007465.1. NCBI lineage: Eukaryota > Metazoa > Chordata > Mammalia > Carnivora > Ailuridae > Ailurus > Ailurus styani. The sequence goes on along the minus strand of LNAC01000102.1, from coordinate 1,850,456 downwards.
CTCATTGTTTACTGAAAAACTTAAGAGCAGTGTTTGGTATATAGAAAGCATTAAAAACAACAACAAAAAAAACCCTAAAAACTAAAGTACCTAATATCTTCTAAATCCAAACCCCAAAACTAAAATGGTATGAAGAGGAAAGGGGGGGCGCATTAGTGCATATAGGTTAAATATGTATAATATGCATTGTACTTGCTGGACAATTAAAAGGCTTCAGAGTTTTAGAATAAGTTTTACTATAAATAGCCTTATTAACTAATGTCAACTGTTTCATTGAAAAGATATAATTCAGACAGAAAGAAATAGCAATATTTGTAATAAAGCAGCTTATTATAACTAATTTAATGATAAAGGAGCAGAAGAAAATGAAGACAAATCTTTAATTTTTTTCCATATTAACTAAGACACCTGCCTTATTCTGTTTGTCGGTGTTTCTCCATCTCTGAAGAGAACAGAATTTTGATAGCCTCCCCAGTACTGACAAAGCAAAGCCTAGTATCATCAAGGACTCTCACAGACCCACAAACAGGCAATGGTGGAGATAAAAGTGTACATAAGCTCTATCTAAGCGTGGAAGCAGCTCATGTCACCTGCACCACAAGTGACTGAGAGCGACCATCATGTGTCTGTTGGCTTTTCCAACCCATGACACTTAAGTACACAGCCTTCCTGTCCCAGGCTTGTTTCAGTTCCCCACAATGAAGCCCTCCATTCAATCATCTTCTGTGTGCTGGTGCCTTATAAAAGTCCTCTTTCCTGCAGAATGTATCAGTTTAGGTAGCTGAAGAAATGTTCTTTTTATTACTGCATTCATCTCCCAGTAATCTATTTAATAATAACAATTATAATAACATCTTGAATTTAAACAGTGCCTTCAGCACTACTTTCTCATCTGTCAGTTGCTGCTTCTTTGATAGTTTTCCTCTCAATGCTTACATATAAAATGGAAAAATGTGGAGCACAGAATTATAAATATTACTTTATAGGATAATTTAGTCAAATATGGTGATGCCCAGAACAAATTACTGCAGACCATTTTGTGATTTATGGTTTATGCGAAAACCGCTCTATGAAATAGAGGCTCAATAAAAGCCAGAAGGCCTTTGATAAGGGATCATCTGCTACAACCACAGACCGTCAAGAGAATATAGGGCACACATTTTCCATGTGGCAGCATGGCATGGAGGAAAGGGCATTCACTCTGGAGTCAGAAAGACCATTAGTGAAATTGAAATTCTTGCTCTATCCTTACTAGCTGTGACCTTGAGCAAGTTTCTTAACTTCTTTAAAAGTTAGTTTCCTCTGCCGAAAGTTAAAGTGCAGATTAAATCAGGTAATATAAACACACAATAGACACTCAGTAAAAAGTAGTTGGCATTTTTACTATTCTCTAAATCACAAAGATAACAACTCTAACAGCTTCTACAGTATGCTACTGTTAGGGAAAATGGTCATTACCATTATTAAACACACATTTATTGAGCAATTAATATAGGATAGATTATTTTTCACAAAAATAGAATATATGTTGAGATAGTTTATTTTATACCTTACCATAGAGATAAGGAGACAGGGAAAATCATAACTTTTCGGGATCTACCTGCAAGCCTCCAAAGGTTTCTCATTGCAGTTGGAATAAAATCCTAACCACTTACTGTGCTCACCAGGCCCTGTAAGAGCTGGTCCTTCCTCCCTCCGTGACTCACCTCCTCCCACCACATCCTTACCCTAGGTTTCTAAACTCAACAAGGTTGTATAGATCTCTGTATAGATCTCTTGTATAGATCTCTGTACAGATTTCCTAAACTAAGGGCCTCCCACTCCCTACTTCAACCCCCATTCTTGCCTGGCTATCTCCTTGTCATTCAGATCTTAGAATAAATTCCATTTCCATAGAGGCCTTTCTCAGCTAGCCAATGGATAGTAGCCAATGGGTCCTTCTCTGTGACATTACCCAATGTGAATTTTCTGCAGTTCTCTCTCCCTGATTATTGTTCTTATTTAGCTATGCATTTGTTTGTTGCTGTTTCCCAACCCCCATCCAACACACACACACACACACACACACACACACACACTGTAATGTTAGCCCTAGGACGCTGTCAAGGAACCTTAATAGCTGTATTAACTTCTGCATCCCCAGTTCTTAGGATACTTCCTGGCACATATTTGGCACTCATAAATATTGTTGACTGAATGAATGAATACATGAACGAGTCACCTTAATCTCTTTGATGTTGAGCAGCTTTCCTTGTGTTCAAGCAAAACTCAAATTTAGTCCCTTTCTCCAGTTTAGGAGGCACAGAGAAGGAACAGAGCAACTCATGTATCAAACATCCTTTATTTGCTAAAACAAAGTAACTAACTCACCCCTTAGATTTTGGAATGCAAAACACTGAAAGGATTACTTCACACACAAAAATCCACCTCATTCTTCTCTCCTGTGACAAAGTTACTAATCACATATTGGTTTCTGTTATATCTATTCCAGTCTTGGTTTAATGCAGAGGGTACTTTTTTAATTCCCACCCCCCACCATGGATCTCACCACTGCAGCGGCCTCCATGTGCCATTCTGCCCCTTTGAGGTCTGCACCAGGAGGACAACATGCACTGACAGTGACCAAGATACCACCCTAGGCTCTTAGTGCTGTTCCTAAACTTCCCAGTTCTGGGTAAGCAATGTCTGTGACCAGCTGGTAATGTCTCTGTAATGTTTCCTCCTGAGATAAGAATATCATACTGGGTTATAATGGGAATTAAATGAGGTAATGCACACAAGGTGCCTGGGAACACTAAAAATTGTGCCTAATTCTACATACGTGTTTGGAAAGAGATGAATGGATGAATGTCAAGAAAGAGAAAAATAGGGACACTTGGGTGGCTCAATTGGTTAAGTGTCTGCCTCAGGCTCAGGTCATGATCTCAGGATCCTAGGATTGAGCCCCACATTGGTTTGGGCTCCCTGCTCAGTGGGGAATCTGCTTCTCCCTCTTCCCCAGCTTGTGCTCTATCTCTCTCAAATAATAAATAAATAAATAGTAAAATCTTTAAAAAGAGAGAGACAGATAGAAATATCAGAAAATTCTTAAAGTTCAAAAAAGGCAAACAGTTCTCTGGTAGACACAAGTTTTCCCTGCCCAGGATGCTTTAATAAATAATTAACCTTATAGCTATTTGTTTATAGCTAAGAGAGGAATCCTGTCATATAGCAATAAATTATTGCTCTAATATAAGGAACAAAATGTAATAAGGTTTGCATTTTTAAAAGGTATATATTTTAGATTTTTTTCCAAAACAATTCAAACAACTTGCAAAGAGACTGTCTTAAATAAATCTCCACACACCATGGGCGCTTCAGAACACACTGTGGAATGTAGCTAAGTGGCAGAAGCTCCAAAATTGGGTAGCAAAGAGGGCAAGTGGTGACAATGACACATATGAGCAATGAGATTCTCTTCAAAGGAATTGCACAGTTCCCCAAAGTTAGAGAGCTTTTGTCTTAATTATAAATATTATCAGTTCTAAATCAATTAAAATTATTACACAATATAGAAATATTTTCGGTGTACAAAATTAAGAGCATCCAAGAAACAGACAAATGGAAAGTAATTCAGAAACAAGTCTCTTTGAATTTGTTTCCAGGCATTCTTGTGAGAGAATTTTAAGGTAGGTCAACATGGTAATTAGACAACTGACAAAAAACAGAGATAAGTGGACATACCAGTAATACCTCTGAAAAATTTTCTAAATACTTTTCTTAATTCAGTTTAGTTAATGTTTATTTAGTCCCTTCCATTCGTAAAAACATGCCCGCTTCTCTGTTATGTACTTTGTGATTCCTGAGACGTCACTCAGTTTAAATGTTCACAATTTTTTTTTAAGCTTTCAATTTTGGCTAAATAGTTTTCACTCATTGATTTTGGACCTGGAACTTCAATATTTAGATTAATGATGAATCTTGAAAGAAAATTCAACTAACCTTGTTAAAGATAATGTTCTTTCTTATCTTTTTCCTTTTCTAAAGTTGTAATTTCTTTCTGTTGGTTCAAAAATTCTATGATATTCCCACAAAACTCTATTCTCATCACTATTATGATATATGCACACTCTACATTTAAAATTTATTCCAACTTACACAAAAGATAAAAGGATAACAATGAGGACTTACTATTCACATTGGAGACCACTTCATAAAAGGATTCATCATAGGTTTCCATTAAACAGAGCGCTTCCTTCATACAGTTACACTATTCAATTTACAAAATTGAATTTTCACAAATGTATCTATTGCCTAAAGTGCAGTAAACCATAATCTACTACATTTCATGATAGATCAAATGAAATAAGGCTCACAGGTTTCTGTTAAATCTTAGTTTGGAGGGGTTTTGTTTGTTAAGGAAATTCAAGAGTTTATAGCTTCATTTTAGCATCACAGGATGCTCTAAATATCATGAGAAAGTAGGTCAAGGTAATGCTACCTCCCTAATGAGACATGGTAGGGGAGAATTCATGAGGGAGAGCAAGAAAAGGAATAAACTCCTGGAGAACGTCAGGGTTCAATGCTCCATGAATATGCCCATGTTTCTCCATGATTAGAACTTTTTGAGCAAAGATTTCTAGCAACCTGCTTAAAGGGTAACTTAATAGAGACCCTAAAAATAGAGACCTCTGGAGAGACCTCTTAAATCTCCTTGAAGCCATTTACTTGGCTTTCAGGGTGTGAAATAAGATCTTCTGATCCTCCCTCCAGAGAGGAATTGTTTAAATTCTAGAGCAAAAGTCTCTCTACATCTTCCGAGGGGAGGACAAGCAAATGTGCCAGCCATTCTACATAAGACCTAAAATTCATAATTTTGGGGTTCCTCTTCTGTGGTGCCTGTGCAAGGACATCAGGTCTTAATTTCCTCACTGTGTGGAGAAGTGGGCCCTAGGGAACTGGCACTAAGATGCTCTGTGAAAAGTAATTTGTCTATTTTCTGATCCAGAAAACTTGTGTTCCCTGTCAGGATAAATAAACATAGACATTTTAAAAATGACAGATAAAAAGATAATTTGGGGATAAAGAAATGTAATTAAATTGAGGGCAGAGGGAAGAACTCTCTTACATAGATCAGAATTTCTCAGTTTTGGCACTGACTTTTTTTTTTTTTTTGGCACTGACTTTTGAACCAGTTAATTCTCTGTTATGGGAAACGATTCTGTGCATTGTAATGACGTTTCGTAGCACCCCTGGCCTCTACCCACCAGATGTCAACAGCTCCCCACCAGTCGAGACAACCAAAGCTGTCTCCAGACATTGTCAAATGCCTCCTGGAATGCAAAATCACCCCTGGTTGAGAACTACTGACATAAACAGATTAAATGTCACCAACTATGGCCTCAAATTCATAATAGGCTTCAAACATGGCCTCTTAAGTGGCCATAGTGCAACTCATTTCTCTTTTTGCTTTAGCAAACATTATCCTTGTATTACTTTGGATCATTACATTCAGGTTACTATATCCCAAAGCAATACTTCAGGGGATTATCCTACTTAGAATGCTAGCTCTCCTGAATAAATTATGTGATTTACTAAAGATAGTAGTCCAGTTACCTGGACAGTAGTAGTCCTATTAAAAATATATATATAAAGTTGTTTGCCATCTACAGAATTTCAAGGCTGGAAGAGATATAACTACCATCACTTCTGACCATACTTTTATCCTTTTTTTAAGTTTTTATTTAATTTTTACTTAATTCCAGTTGGTTAACATACAGTGCAATATTAGTTTCCGGTGTACAATATAATGATTTCATACAACACCTGGTGCTCATCACAACAAGTGCCCTCCTTAACCTCCTCACCTATTTAACCCATTCCCCCACCCAGCTCCCCTCTGGTAACCATCAGTTTGCTCATCAGAGACTCTAAGAGTCTCTTTCTTGGTTTGCTTCTCTCTCTCTCTCTCTCTCTCTCTCTCTCTCTCTCTCTCTCTCTCTCTCTTTTTTCCCCTTTGCTCATTTGTTTTGTTTCTTAAATTCTACAAAGGAGTGAAATCATATGGAATTTGTCTTTTTCTGATTTATTTCACTTAGCATCTCTAGCTCCATGCATGTCACTGGAAATGGCAATACTGCATTCGTTTTTATGGTTGAGTAATATATATCTATATATATATTATTATTAACTATATATAGTACATATGATATGTAATTGCCTAAAATATATAATATATATTACATATAATATGTAACTATATATAATGTGTATATGCTTATACATGTATATGCTTTTTAAATTTTTTTTTAAGATTTTATTTATTTATTTGACAGAGAGAGAGAGAGATCACAAGCAGGCAGAGAAGCAGGCAGGCAGAGAGAGAGGGGAAAGCAGGCTCCCTGCTGAGCAGAAAGCCCGATGCGGGGGCTCAATCCCAGGACCCTGGGATCATGACCTGAGCCAAAGGCAGAGGCTTAACCCACTGAGCCACCCAGGCGCCCCCATATATATGCTTTAATATTCTCCACAATATCCCTGGTGAGTTATGGTCCACCCAGTGCTTGAACATCTCCACTGATAGAAAAGGTTATTGGTAACCTTTCTAGATAATATGGAATTATAATATGGAAAAGGTTATTGGTAACACTTTCTAGATAATATGGAATTATAGAATTTTCTTCCTTAAATTGAGGAGAAACTATCCCCTTTTAGCTCCAAAAATGATCCAGTGGTTCATTCAAACAAATCAAAATACCTTCCCACATGACAGAAAATAATGTTTGTATTCAATAACATATTTCTCTAATATCTACCATTTTTTGATTAAATACCTGTAATTCCTTCCACCATATTTGGTAGAGCAGGATTTTAAGTTCTTCAATTTTCTTTCACCATTCTGTGAAATATTTTCAGTTTGTTTATGTAGCTTTTATAATCTGGTTTTCAAAATTGAATGTCATACTCCAAGTGTGGTCTGAACACTATACTGTAAGAGCAGATAACACCATGTCCCCTTTCTAGATACTACGTTTCTTTTAATGTAGCCTAAGATAGCTGTGTTTAGCAATAAAACAGAGAAAACAAAGCAAACGGAGAAAAAATTATAGAGGGACTTCTTGAAGTCAGTGATATAATTTTGATGAATAATAAAGAAAACAGAGATTCTGTTTCGCTTCTGTCTTCTCTAACAAGGAAAGTTATCTCTTGAAAGACTATTTTAAAAGCAAGAATGGTGGGCGCCTGGGTGGCTCAGTGGGTTAAAGCCTCTGCTTTCGGCTCAGGTCATGATCCCAGGGTCCTGGGATTGAGGCCCACATCGGGCTCTCTGCTCAGCAGGGAGCCTGCTTCCTCCTCTCCCTGTCTCTCTGCCTGCCTCTCTGCCTATTTGTAATCTCTCTCTCTGTGTCAAATAAATAAATAAAATCTTTAAAAAAAAAAAAATAAAAAAATAAAAAAATAAAAATAAAAGCAAGAATGGCTTTATCTCTTTTGTCAGACAAACCATGCTATTAACTTATATTGAACTTACTCTCAATTTCAACTAGAAAATGTCTCCTTCATATGTATGATGCCAAACCCCTCCTATCTTTATTTGTGAAGTTAGTATTTGGATACAAGTTTAGAATCTTACATTTAAATTTAATTCTAGTGAATCTCTGTAATAATATTTTCTAGATTTTTATTTAAGATTAACATTGAACTCCCAAGTCTACAGTTTTGAACTCTACACTTTCATGCTTTTAGAAAAATGTAAGTTTGCCTGCTCCTCTCTGCTATCACCTCGTACTGCTGTATACATTTACGTACTTACTTACCCTCTTTCATAGCCACCTTTTACAATATTTTTTCTACAAAAATGAATGAACCCCTTCAAGAGGGGATGATTTTGCCATCAACGGATTTGTTCAAACATAGGCTAGATATCAGTGACAAGAATTCTCTTTCAGAAAATAATTCATTTTGATATAAAAGACAAAGGCAAATATGTATTTTCTTTATTGTTAACAAAATTATATCATTGATATCAAGCAATACACTTGTTCTTTATTGGTTTGTTCTATTGCCAATATAACATTAAGGTCTCTTTTGATGGTCTCATTTTTTCTGAGGCTCAATTTCTGAACTCCAGTCAAAATTATGTTCAACCCAAGATGTTCTGGGAGATGTAAATAAGAGTTAATGCTGAGCTTGGAACACTGCTCAAAATAAGAAAGAAGTTGTCCAAGGAACTAAACAGGATATAAGCTTCCAGGATTGCCTAAATATACTGAATATTATGGAATAACTGGCTTTGTCTTCACCAACTAAAATATATAAACTTAAAGTTTTGCACTAGTTTAACAAAAATTCTTTAGAAGTTCCAGGGCAAAGAACTAGAAGTAAGAGCTTTATCAATAGGAAAAATTAAAATAACCTGGAAGCAATACAAAATGTCACATTTCTGTATGCTAACAATAAAGGAGTAGAAAGTGAAATTAAGAAAATAATCCCATTTACAAATGCACCAAAAATAACACAATACTTAGGAAGAAACTTAACCAAGAAGGTGAAAGGGCTGTATTCTGAGAACTATAAAGTGTTGATGAAAGGGGATGCTTGGGTGGCTCAGTTGTTAAGCGTCTGCCTTCAGCTCAAGTGATGATCCCAGGGTCCTGGGATCAAGTCCCTCATCAGGCTCTTTGCTTCAGTGGGGATCCTGTTTCTTCCTTTGCCTGCCACTCCCCTTGCTTGTGCTCTCTCTCTCTCTCTCTCTCTCTCTCTGATAAATCAATCAATCAATCAATCTAAAATGTCGATGAAAGAAATTGAAGATGACACAAACAAATGGAAAGGTATTCCATGCTCATGGATTGGAGGAAAAATATTGTTAAAATATTCATACCACTGAAAACAATCTACAAATTTAATGCAATCCCTGTCAAAATACCAATAGCATTTTTCACAGAGCTAGAACAATCCTAAAACCTGTATGCAAACACAAAACATCCTGAATAGCCAAAGTCATCTTGAAAAAGGAAAACAAAGTTGGAGGTATCACATTCCAGATTTCAATTTATACTACAAAGTTGTAGTAATTAGAATAGCACGGCATTGGCACAAAAACAGACACACAGATCAGTGGAACAGGATAGAAAGCCCAGAAATAAATGCTGATTATCATGATCAATTAATTAATCTTCAACAAAAGAGGTAAAATATACAATGGGAAAATGACAGTCTCTTCAACAAATGGTGCTGTAATATGAAAATTGGACAGCTAGCTACCTGCAAAACAATGAAACTGGACCACTTTCCTACATCATAAACAAAAGGAAATTCAAAATTGTTTAAGGACTTAAATGTGAGACCTGAAACCAAAAAAATCCTAGAAGAGAGCACAGGCAGTAATGTCTCTGATATCAACCATAGCAACATTTTTCTAGATATGTATCCTGGGGCAAGAGAAATAAAAGCAAAAATGAACATTTGGACTACATAAAAATAAAAATCTTTTGCACAGCAAAGGAAACTATCAAGAAAATGAAAAGACAACCTATTGAATGAGCAAAGATATTTGCAAATGATATATCCAATAGAGGGTCATTATTCAAAATACATAAAGAATTTATACAACTCAACGCACAAACAAAACCAAATAATCCAATTAAAAATGGGAAAAAAGCATGAATAGACATTACTCCAAAGAAGATATAGAATTGGCCAACAGACACATGAAAAGATGTGCAACATCACTCGTCATCAGGAAAAGGCAAGTCAAAACCACAATGAGATATCACTTCACACCTGTCACAATGGAATTAAAATAAAAAACTCAAGAACAAGTGTTGGTGAGGTTTGGAGAAATAAGAACCCTTGAGCACTGTTGGTGGAAATTCAAACTGGTGCAGCCACTGTGGAAGAGAGTATGGAGGTTCCTCAAAAAAATTAAAAATAGAACCACCCTATGTCCAGTAATTGCACTACTCAGTATTTACCCAAAGAATACGAAAACACTTGAAATGATATATGCACCCCTATGTTTATTGCAGCATTAGTTACAATAATCAAATTGTGGAAGCAGTCCAAGTGTCCATTAACTGATGAATGATAAGGAAGATATGGTATATATATACAATGGAATATTATTCAGCCACAAAAAAGAATGAAATTTTTCCATTTGCAATGACGTGGGTAGAGCCAGGGAGTATTGTGCTAAATGAAATAAGTGAGAGAAAGACATACCATATGATTTCACTCATGTGTGGAATTTAAGAAACAAAACAAATGAAAAAAGCAGGGGAAGAGACACAAACCAAGAAATAGACTCAACTATATAGAACAAACAGGTGGTTTCCAGGGCAGCGGGGTGGGGGGAGGATGGGTGAAATAGGTGATGGGAATTAAGAGTACACTTACTTTGGGGCACCTGGGTGGCTCAGTGGGTTAAGCCTCTGCCTTCAGCTGAGGTCATGATCTCAGAGTCCTGGGATCAAGCCCCGCATCGGGCTCTCTGCTTAGCAGGGAGCCTGGTTCCTCCTCTCTCTCTGCCTGCCTCTCTACCCACTTGTAATCTCTCTCTCTCTCTCTCTGTCAAATAAATAAATAAAATCTTTAAAAAAAAAGAGTACACTTACTTTGATGAGCCCTGAGTAATATATAGAATTGTTTAATCACTACATTGTACACCTGAAACTAGTATAACACGGTAATGTTAACTATACTGGAATTAAAATTTTAAAAAATATATCCCAGAAGCTTTGAAATGCCTGATAAATATTGTCTGATATTTGCATGGGGATAAGGGTGGGGCAGAGAAAGCCACCCCCATCCCCACACAAATATCAGACAACATCCATCAAAAAAATGCACAATGACTCTAATATACAGTCACCATCTATGTCTGTTTATCTTTCCTATACATTTTTTTACAAGGCAACTTAAGGACCATCGATACTATAAAAGTTTTCTTGAACCACCCTGTCATTCCTTTAACATCTTTAAGTTAATTGCTAATATTCTATCATGCCTCCCCGATACCCTGTAAGTTTATTAGAGACAACAATGACATCTGAACCTCCATATATACCCTCAAGTAACTAAGAATAGGTAAGTTTGCTGAACTGAGCCCTCCACCAAAAGCTATACTTACCATAAATGTTTGAAAGATAGTTATTTTATGCATCAGTATTTATGCTTTAGTAATAATCTGTCAACTTTTAGCAAACAGTATTTTTTCTGATTAGTTTTTGTTCCATTTGCTATCCCTGATAGCCTTTTAATTAGGTTGCTTGTTTGTCAAAAGCCAGTTTGCTATGCTTCTTCTCCTTCATGGATTCAGAAATAATCAGGGCAGGTGTTGTATAAATTGATAGGATGACATACTGTCATGATCAATTGCTAATTAATTTCAGATTCTTTCTGCTCTCATGATGTGGGTGCACTCTCTTAAATGAAAAACAATAAACAATTATTACACATTTTGTGTTTGTTAAAGCATTTCATAATTAATAGTAGAGATTAATTCTTAAACAAGTGTTATCATCCAAGCGTTAGCAGACTCTGTTGTGAAGAAACTATTGTTCATTTTATTTTTTATTCAAGGAAGCCAGTGATCGTTACTAGGCAACATATGAATATATGAGGAGAAAAAATTCATCTTGGATAGAACTCCCATATATGATTAAAGGAGAAACATTTTAAAGAAGAGTTAATAAAAGGGTCCTTCATGTCTTTGATAACAAAAACATATCACCCAACAATTGAGCTCTTTCTATATATAAGTATTTAACATGTATCATGCCATTTAACTTTAACACCAACTAAACAGCATTGGAAGTATCATGATATAGATTAGGACTCTATTGTGCCATTAGACCACTTATCATGTACTAGGGCTTCAAATGAGTTGTGCAAACCACACAGCATTCACTAAGCAGTAAATTTTATTGGGGAAAGGGAGAAACGTAAAAGACCAGAGTCAGCACAAAGAAAGCATAGGTTCCCATATGCTCATTATCTTATAGTAAGGCTTGTCAAGCAGGATACTCTGCTGAACTCTTGTTGTGATTCCATATTCTTTACCTTTAACAAGGTATGTATGCTATAGCAGTTGGGTCAGGGGGAAATAATCAGACTGCGCTTTAGGTGCAGTCTGGTTTGGGGTACCAGCAGTTTATAGCAGTTGTCTGGAAGCTAGCTCCCAGGCCCTAGAAATCTTGAGGCCTGAAATATCTCAATCTCTCCTATCTTAGAAAGTCCCCAGAGTAGCTGCTCCCACTGACAGGAAGGAAGACCTGGGTCTCAGCAAGCAATCTGTCCAGGGGACACAGGATGAATATCCCTGGTTACATTTGGATTATTTTTTGGATTAAATTACTTACCCTGGATCAGAAGACAGTTGAATGATCTCATTGGAATGTCAAAAGAAGAAACTGACCTAGAATTGTGAACCTGTGAAACTATTTTTTGGAATAATATAGTCAAAAATTGAGACTGTTGGGCGCCTGGGTGGCTCAGTGGGTTAAAGCCTCTGCCTTCGACTCAGGTCATGATCTCAGGGTCCTGGGATCGAGGCCAGCATCGGGCTCTCTGCTCGGCAGGGAGCCTGCTTCCTCCTCTCTCTCTCTCTCTCTGTCTTCCTCTCTGCCTACTTGTGATCTCTCTCTCTCTGTGTCAAATAAATAAATAAAATCTAAAAAAAAAAATAGAGACTGTTTACTATCAACAGTCTACAATAATGACGTGCCAAGATGTAGTCTAGGTAGAAAGAAATGAAAGCAAAAAGAAGCAGGAGATGCAAGAGGAAAGGATTAACAAAAATGATTGGCAAACATAGATAATTTTCAATAAGCACTGTCTGAATTAAAAAATAAAAGGAAAACAATATCTAATTTGTGGATTAAAAAAGAACAAATAATGGATAGTAATACCACATAAGTCAGGGTGAGATGATTGGAATCTATATATTCCAGGGTGTATATGTCTTTGAGAAAGGAATTTTGATATAATATTTAGACTCAGATATGTATGATAATATTTCAAAAATAACTATTTAAAAAGAGAAATATATATAGTTATGAAAAAGAACAGGAAAAATGAATAAAACAAAGGTACCCTATCAAAAGATTAAAAAGGCGGGGTGCCTGGGTGGCTCAGGTAATGATCTCAAAGGTCCTGGGATCGAGCCCCACATTAGGCTCTCTGCTCAGCAGGGAGCCTGCTTCCCCCTTTCCCTCTGTCTGCCTCTCTGCCTACTTGTGATCTCTCTCTCTGTCAAATAAATAAATAAAATCTTTTAAAAAAAGATTAAAAAGGCAAGGAAAAAATGTAAAAAAAAGTGGAATAAAATGAAAATCACAAAATAAGATGATTGAAACATATATAAATATTCCAGTAATCAAAACAAATTTCAAAAAACCTTGTGATGTAAACTACAGAGTATTTCTAACATTTTTTCCACTCAATTACATGCAGTGCATCAGAGGCACGGTGTCTTAACTAAGGATGCTATAACAGAAAAACATAGCTGGGTGGTATATACAGTAGACATTTATATCTCACAGTTCTAGAGGCTAAGTCTAAGATCAAGGTGCTGTCAGATTTGGTTCCTGGTGAAGTCTGTCTTCTAGGCTTGCAGATAGCTGCTTTCTTACTGTTTCTTCATACAGCAGAAAAAGAGAGAGAGACAGAACTCTAGTCTTTCTTCCTCTTTTAAAGACATTAATCCCATTCACAGAGGCCTCATCCTCATGACCTCATTTAAACCTAATTCAAAGTCTCATCTCCAAATACATTGAGGGTTAGAGTTTCAACATATGAATTTGGGGCAACACAAACATTTAGCCCAAAACATGCACAAAATTCATAAGGATATAGAAAAGCTGAATGTAAAAGGACAGGGGATTATCTTTTATATATCAGGCCAATACTAGGCACGATAAAGCTGGGGTCACTATTTACTAGCCAATACAGATTTTTAGACAGAAAGCATCATTAGAAATAGATAGGGACACTATATTATGATAAGAGGTTCAGTTCAACAAGAAGATATTACAGTTCTAAACTTCAATGAGCCCAATAAAATAACATAGATACAGCAAAATTTGATAGACCTACAGAAAGAAAAGGACAAATTCAACATTATAGTAAGTGGTTTTACCACTTCTCTGACAATTTTTGCCTCAGGCACATTCCCTTGTTCACATATTATCTATGGCTTCTCTGGGGCTTGCAGTGTCAAAGTTGAGTGGTTGATACAGAGATGACACGATCTACAAAGCCTGAAATATTTACTATTTGGCCTTTCATGGAAAAGGTGAATCAACCTTTTCCCTAGAGGAAGACCCTGAGACAAATATTTGAGGAAGTAGCTTATTGTCAGTGTGCAGAGAACACTGGTAGAGAGGTGAGGGAAGATGACAGGGAAAAGAAGGCAGTTACGATAGTATTGGCCAGCCAGCTACAACTGTGGGTAACTGATGCTTAGTACTATGGGGTAACTCTGGGAACCATTAAAGAAAAGAGAATGACAATGGTCCCAACTGTAGTCCTAACAGAGCCCAAGTAGTGCAGTGAGAAGGGAAGGAAAGTATAAGAGAAAAGTAAGGAGAGATGGCAAGACAGCAGGCCCTCATCATAATCCTACCTCCTTCAAGTGCTCATTTCTGAGCCAAGTTCAGATCTGAACAGAGGAAATGGGGAGAATTTTTGAACTGGACAAACAATTGAAATTTAAATTAAGATCTCACTGGGATTTTTGACAACTAAAAATGAGACTATTCTAATGCCTGAGATGGGGAAAGCCATGAGATTTGTCTGAGGAATCTCCCTGAGATGAAGCAGGAAGAGCCTACAGTGCTTCAGGATTTGGAAGGGAGGAAATGAATACTATTTCATAATTGTACCTCGCCAGTCCAGCTTATTTAGTTAAACATTAATAAGAAATAACTCCCAAGGTGCTAGGACCTATGAAGATCACAAAACAGCATAATGTGTGAGAGAGATTAGGATAGAGAGCAACATTAGTCAGAGTGGAAAGCAAAAGTTTCTCCAAGGAGACCTGGTGTGCACCATGGACTATGGTAGGCACTAAAAATGCAGGCATGAAAAACAAAGATGCCATAGTAAGAGAGAAATGAAAAAGACAGTATAAAAAGACCTACTATCACAGGAAGTAGTATCACACAAACACAAACTGGCATCAAACTAAATCACACACACACACACACACACACACACACACACACACACACACGCAGAGGAAATCAACGGTTGCTGAAGAATTTTAAGTAGTATAGTGATGTATCAAGACTCTATTTTATAAATATTACTGTGACAGTAAATTGGAGGGTGGACTGGAAGAGCAAGTGACAGAAAAAAGGCAGTAATAACAGAACTAGAAAGGGAATTACTAAATGGACATTAAGTCAACCCAGTCTGGCCACCGTCTAGGAGTAGATGTGTGATTTCTCACTTGGATGATAAGTTCCATGATCATCCCAAAAAGGGGACTATAGGAAAAAAACACACTGGGGGAGAAGTTTCCCCCAAAACATCCACTGAGTTATCTGAACAGGTCACCACAGGAGCGTTTCCTCTATAGCTGTTCTTCAAGGCTCATGCCAGCTGTTATTCCTGGGAAATAAATTTTCCATCTCTGCATTTATTCTCTGTATTATTGTGTGCATTATTCCTCTAGTGTTCTGAAGTTTGTGATTTTTTAAGTCACTCTAACATGACCTTGGAAGGTTGGGATGAATTGAGTCATTTTTACTTTTCAAAGAGCCAAAGTAGACATGAGAACCATAATAGGTATTCAACAAAACTGAATAAATGCGTGAATTAATGCACAAATACTTATCCCTCAACCCACATTTACCACAATGGAAGACTATGACATGGCCATGTACTTCCCCTCCTCCTAAGATAGCTGCTAAAAGCATCTCTTCTTAGGCTTATTTCAAAGAGAGAAGGAAATTGAATTGACTGTTTTAAACAGTAAGCAGAAGCAATAATATCTCCTCTCTCTCTTGTTTTCTCTCCCTCTCCTCCCCAACCACACACATTCCCTATCCCCCAGGTTACAACACTAAAGTCATGGGGTAAAAAAGGAACAATATTTTCAGTAACAAAACTTAACATTTATTGAGCACTTTCCATTCACCAAGTGCCACAATACCAAGTACATTATATACATTATCTCATTTCATTCACTCATTAGTTGAATGAAAGATCTAGGCAATGTTCTAAGCAACAGGGACACAGTAGTGAACAAAACAGACATGTTTTCTATCCTCATGAATGTGAAGATTATAGAGAATATGGTCAATGAACAAGGTAACCAGAAATAAATAAGCAAATTTAGACTGTGCAATTGTAACAAAGGAAATAAGTTCAGAGATATAATAGAATTTGGACAGAGAGAGTGCAGGGTTAGTTAAAAAGCCTCTTAAGAAGATGAAATTTAGGCTAAAATGAGGATGAATAGGTCCCAGCCATATGACAGGCTGGAAAAAGTGTGTCTCAGGCAAAGGGAAGAAGCAAGTATAACTAGTCTGAAAGAAAACTAATAGTCTGGTTTGTCAGAAAAGCAAGGAGATGAAAGAGATGACCCAAGAAGAAATGGGTAAGACATAAATTAGGAAAGGTAAGGAAGGCCAGGCTATGGAGGGTCCAGTAGGCCATGGTAAGAAACTTGTTATTATTGAGCCTGTAATGGGAAAGTACTGAAATACTTTTAAGCAAGAGTAAGGTGATTAAAAGTTTAAGCTCTAGTTGCATGGTGGAAACTTAAAAGAAGAAAAGGAGTGAGCTATCTGTAGATCCAAAAACAGGTCCATTAGCAAGTGTAAGGGGCCAGAAATGGACTGAAGTTTGATCTGTTTGGCAGAAGAGCCAGAATGTCAGTGTGTCTGGAGAAGAGTGAATCAGAAGGAGTAGTTGGAAAAGAAGGTTGGGCTATGGGAAGGAACTGAATCATATGTGATTCAATCAGCCATGGCAAAAAGTTGTCATTATATTATAACTGCAATCTCTTGGAAGAATTTTGAGGAGGGAGGGGTTTTGGTCTGATTTATACTTGCAAAGTTCATCCTATCTGCTGTGTGGGAAATAGATTTTGGGAACAAAAACGGATGCAGGAAACTGCCCAGGTGAGCAATTCGATATAATTTTTCAGATAAACCCAAAGCTTTAAATTCTCATAGGTCTTAATTATGTGGAGAGTCAAAATGTTCCTGACGTATGACAGGCATATGTTGATTAAGAAAAGAAGTTAAGATTAGAATGAGGTAGATTTGCCACCAGCAACACAAGCATTTGAACCATAATTAACTGCCATGGTTTTATGGGCATGTATCCAGACCCAATCTGTGAACTTTATTAGCTTCACTTTATGTTTGCATAAAACCTAATGGGGTGTTTTATTTTGTTCTTGGAGAGACTTTAATTATAAAACATTTTGTAAGTTATAACTGTCATTTACATGGATGCTAAGATATGGCATCATTTGTATGTATTAAGGAGAAAGGAGAAATACTGTGAACCACTTAAATATTTTCATATAACATTGTATTTCAGTATTAAAGGAGAGAATAAGTATTAAAACATATGGAATAAACAAACTTACTTTACAGAATAACCCAATAAAAATCAAATGTACTTCTAAAACTAAGATCTCATTAGTTTCTTTTTATTAGTTTTCTAGGGAAACAGCAACCTTCAAGGACAGTAGAAAAAACAGCAAAACAAGGTTCCTTATAGAAAATTAGAAAATGAAATATAGAAATATAGAAAATATAGAAATATAGAAAATGTTTGTGTATCTGTGTGCCTAGGACTAAGAGCTATTAAAACTCCAAATAACTAAAACTAATCTTATCTTACCTGAAATTCTATTTTATCCTTAGGTATTCTGCATCAGATTTTAGTAAAGAGGATTTTTTCTAAATAGGACTATAATGATGTATTTTTATCGATACAACAATGTTCTTCAAGTTTATACAATTGTTCTCTGCCTCAACGTGATTGAAAATAGTTTCAAAAGACTCTAATGAGTTTAAGGAATACCATAGATTATCTTCAATGCCCTTTCCATGGGATGGATTCAGAGATGGAGAAAAATTAAGTCCTTGTAGGCTTCACTCCTAGTGAATCCAGAGAATAAACATTGTTGAGAAAAGCCCAAGGAAACATCATCCCATTTACTGAGGAATGTAGACTCTAGGCCATCTAATTAAGTAAAAATTGAATATAGCTCAAAGAGCATCTGATATATTCAATGAAGCATTTTCCCAGACTTTACCATTATTTTGTATTAGCTTGGGAGATAGAGTTTCACTTTAATCCTCCCTCCAAAGATATATGTGGCTTCCTTACATTTGAACCACTGTTATGACAGAGCTTCCTACTCAGTCATGGGGCAGAGGGAGAGCTCACTGATTTAGACAAGGAGATTAGAGCCACTCAGTTGGGGTAAGTGGAATTCAGAGTATTTCCAAGTTAATTAATCTTAATATTTCTGAATATAGCAAACACCTGAAGCTAAAATACTTAAATTTCTTGGGTAACTTAATCTATAAAATATTTGTATTAACATCTATGAAAAAAATGTACTTTAAAAATGCTCAAAAAAAGAAAAATGTATGTCTGAAGCCATTTAAATATACTTTGAACAATCTTCTTCTACACTATTAATTAGAAAATTGGCATTTTATTCATGTATAGTGGAAAGAGGCAATATCATAAAAACAATCGGTACCTTCCTTGGGAGTCCTGTGCGCCTCTGTAAAGTATTTAACCCTCGGGAAGTTATTTAACAGTCTGAGCCTCAGTGTTTACATCTGAAAAAAAGGGAATGCTAATGTCTAATTCGTTATATTTTTGTGAAATCTAAATAAAATAATGTTAAACAGAGCATAACTTTTGTGTTACAGTACAAAGTAAGTATGAGTTCTTTTTCTGTCTAGTCACTGAAATAACATAAATCCATAAGAAGTATAATCTGAATTAAACCATTTTCTTATGTGGAATGTTATTGACAAAAAATTAAGCTCATGTTTACTTAAAAGTGATGAAAGTATGTCCTATTCCTATCTATGCTATAAACATGAAATAAATATGCTGAGATTATAGACTAATGGAAGGCAAGAAACAAAATTAACAGAATCAAAATCTAAGGTATAGGAAAAGAGGAAAACTGGAGGGAAGATGAATTCCAGATAGTGGAAATGGCTCACACTGTAATCACCTGGAGACTTGAGGAAAAGAACCAGGAGAATATACCAGATACAACAAAGAAACAGCATTTTAAAAATATTATTTTAGAGACAGAGTGAGAGACACCAGGAGTGGGGAGAGGGGCAGGGAGGAGGGAGAGGAACAAGCAGATCTCAACTGGATCCCACAACCCTGAGATCAGGACCTGAGCCAAAAGCAAGATTCGGCTGCTCAACCAACTGAGCCAGACCAGGTGTCCCAGGAATAGCACTTTATTTATTTTTTAAAAGATTTTACTTATTTATTTGAGAGAGAGAGAGAGCGAGAGCACACATACAAGCATGGGGTAGGGGCAAGAGAAAGAGAAGCAGAGTCCCCACTGAGCAGGGAGCCCTCCCAGGGCTGGATCCCAGTACCTTGAGATCTTGACCTGAGCTGAAGGCAGATACTTAACCAACTGAGCCACCTAGGTGCCACAGGAATAGCATTTTAAAATATAAAGAACTCTTATAGATCAGAATAGAAGACATTAAAGCTCCTATGGAAAGTGTGACAAAGACATGAAATGACAGCTTAAAAAAAATATATATATATATTGCATTAAACATATGAACAAAAGACGAACAAAAGTTACCTAAACGTCATCTGTTGTCTATCCAAGTAGCAAACCTCATAAAATCATTAAAGTAGTAGTAGTGGTAGTAGTAGTAGTAGTAGTAGTAGTAGTAGTAGTAGTAGTAGTAGTAGTAGTATAAGTAGTAGTAGAAAAAGAAGAACAGGTACAGTAAAACCTATGCCTTTACCAACTGCTGATGTGACTGTAAATATGTAATATGTATGCCCTTTCTTGAAAGGGACTTCAAAATATCTATGGAGAAATGTTAACAAGAGTTTGTATTCTCTAAGTAATTCCACTTCTAAGAAAATAATTAGATGCAAAAATTGTATGTAAGGATGTTACTTTCAACATTGATTTATAACAATGAAAATTATCTAAATATCCCAATAATGGATTGAATAGGAAAAAAAACCAGTAAGTAAGCTATGATTGTCTGTATGGTGAACCATTAAAGAACCACTAAATACATTCCTTTGAATTTTTAGAAACAAGCATTGTTTCCCTATCCATGAAATCATAAGCTTTAATACTCAGGAAATTATAGAATCTTGAACAGATACTACACAGCCTTGTCATAACTTTGGTTTAAAAAAAAGGACTATGTCTACTTAAACCTAGATTAAGAAGATAGGGATGGAGATAGAAGAACAGTGATTTGGAAAAGTGGATCTCTGCCAAGGAAGAGCATTCCTGAGTTAGACCTGTCATTTAAATACCATACTAGATCAATATACTGAGCTACTCATCAAAAGCTTAAATTGGCATTTTTCATTCATAAAATAAAATATATTGAGAAGCAATGTATTCGATGTAACCTTGAATTAAGAATATGAGCTTTGAGGGGTGCCTGGGTGGCTCAGTTGGTTAAGCAAACAACACTTGGTATTGGCTCAGGTCAAGATCTCAGGGTCAAGAGACAGAGCTGGTGCCCCTCCACACTCAGCGGGGAGTCTGCTTGAATATTCTCTGTCACTCCTCCCCACTCACATTTGCATACACATGCATGCATGCTCTCTCTCTTTCTCTCTCTCTTTCTCTAAAATAAATAAATCTTAAAAAAATAAGAATATGAGCTTTGAGTTCATGCAGTGTTGGGATGAAGAACTATTCTTTCTGATAGCTGATGACTTAGGAAGGTTATTTAACTCACCCAAGCTTTAGTTTCCAACTATAAAAGAAGGACCCATCTTACCCAAGGAAGAGTGGTAGAATGAGGTTTGGATGTAAAGTACATACCCTATGGCTAAAGAGATGGCAGTGATTGCTAGGGTAGTTTCATGGCATTCATTATTACCTAAGCCCCAAAAAGCTTTTATTTAAAAGCCTTTGATTCATCAATTTCATTCACAATTCTAAAGACCAGCAACTGTCAGGAGCTCTATGCATGGCTTCATGGATGTGAAGATAAATAAGTTACAACCTTTGTTTTCTGCATTAGCTCTATCTGATAGTGTGCTAGACCCTAGCACAAAGGATGTTACCATGGCCTCTGCCTTTAAACCCCCATACCCATAAAGTAAAAAATTATAATAAAATTGTAAAAGTGCCATTAGAGAATGACGTGAAAATGGCTTTAGGGGCTCTAAAACAAGAATAACTACCTTGACAATGAAGAAAGCCTTCAAAAATTAAAGGTAAGACTTGAAGTAAAATATTCACTAGCATAGACTTTTGCATCTCTCCCTCTGACTGAAAATAGTATGTTTCACTTAAAAAATAATAATAATAGTAATGAGATAGGTAACTGGTTTGTTTTAGAGGTGTAAAGAAAAAAGGATGGCATTTTAAATTGTATATCATATCTGCAAATAAGGAAATACCTGACATTTAGGAATTGTAAGCATCCCTAAGCAAATTTCCATTCAAATCACCAAATGTATATAAAAGCAGAAGTCAGCAAAAAGGAACAAGAAAAACATGCCCATGTTTGACAAGCATCTAAAGCACTATTGTTGAAAGACGGTCTTATACACAATTTCATCTATATCATTCAGCAAGTTCTACTGCAATTATCTAGACAGAGAGGCTGCTGGGGAGGAGAGCAGGGAGATGTTTCAGTGCTCCATTCTTTTCCTGCTATTACTTTGCCATAGATAGGGCTCCAGTTTCAGGCAGAGGCAGTGGAAGGAGAAGCGATAAGGAGTTGCATTAAAGGCATAAGTGAAGGATAACTTTTAACAAAGAGAAGTTTCAAGTCACAGGGAATTTATTTAAGTATCTTATTAAACAAAAGGTCCTTTGCAAGCTTAAAAAACTTGGGCTCTGTCCTGGTGAGTAGAGATATCTGTGAGTTCTAATGTGGAAGATGGAACCCAGCCACAAGGTGGGGAGGAAGGGGAGTGGGGAGAAAAGAACTTACCTCTGGTTAAAAGCAGGACTTCTAGTGGTAACCACAGTGGGAGTAACCATGATGGGGACTGGCAGTGGGTGCAAGAGTGGAGCTTAGACCACAGGGAGAAACAGCTGGCCAGGACTGGCAAATTTCTTGGGCTCACATACGTGAAATGTTGTTTAGAGTAAGGAATCTTAGCCTAGCTCACTCCTGGGAGTTTCTAATTTTATTCACAGACATTATGTAAGGAAGGTACTGCAGATCACTGTTCTGGTTTAAGATCCTCCCAGTGGAGCTTCTCACTTCTGATCTCATTAGTTCTCTCCCCTTCTTTGTGCTTATGAGTATCCTGGGGTATTATAGGTAGCTGAGTGATGGAGTGTGGGAGAAATAAATGTGTTTCCTAGGATTGTAGAAAAGGTAAATGTAAGCAAGAGCATATGGTGAATGAGGGATAAAAGGGAAACTGAGACTGGGAAAACAGACTGGGGTATGATGAGAAAAAGCCTGGTAAGTCACCACCAAGTTCAGATTTTAATTGTTCTGTTGGCAATAGTGAACTACCAGAAGGGTATCTGCAAGGCAGGGATATGTTTCAGCCAGGCACTTTTTTTTTAAAAGATTTTATTTATTTATTTGACAGAGAGAGAGAGAGAGAGAGATTACAAGTAGGCAGAGGCAGGCAGAGAGAGAGGAGGAAGCAGGCTCCCTGCTGAGCAGAGCCCGATGCGGGGCTCGATGTGGGGCTCGATCCCAGGACCCTGAAATCATGACCTGAGCCGAAGGCAGAGGGTTTAACCCACTGAGCCACCCAGGCACCCCTGCCAGGCACTTCTTAAAACATAACTATGGAGGGTATTTGGGGCAAACAAACAAGCATTTGAGACAGGGAGTCCAGTTAGCTAACTATAATTATAGTTAAAGAAAGAAACGATGTTGAACCAAGACAGAGTAATGGTAATGGGAGAGAAAAAAAAGAAAGAGGGGTGGGAGGAAGTGACAGTGACTAATGTTTTTAATCTAAGCGAATATGAAGCTAATGATGCCATCTATACAGGATGAGGGAAGGATGTCAGGGTGTGGGGGAAGGTAATGAATTTGGTTTAAAGCATGCTGAGTATGGAGTAGTACTATAACCATTAATGTAAAACAAAACAAAACAAAAACCCAAAACTTACATTTTAAGGCCATTTTTTATTTCCATCAAGTAGATGATTAAAGAAAATCTTAATGTTTTGAAACCCCAAAACTAGGTGGTGATTTCTTATATTACAAAAGGATTCTTTACTCTGTAAGAATTGGTTCCCCTATGCTCAAATCATAATTTTGCCTGATGCATCAAAACCATAATTGATTGTTTAGTATTTAGGTCTAGAGATAAATAAGAAGGTATTACTTTGTGATAGGATAATGTAAATGCAAACTAAAATACCCTAGAGTAGAGTTAAAGTGAAGGGATAAAGAGAGGAACAAAAGGAAAGGAGAAGGCAAGGTGATGAGAAAGGCAGAGAAACTCACGAAAGGAAAAGAACTTGAATCTAAAGGCAAGAGTAGGCTTTAAAGCAAGAGGGTGAAGTACCTAAACTTTGTAGGAGGGTGGAGAATCAGACTTAAAGAAAAAATAAACACTCTAATGTGAAAGATCACACAGAGCATCTCTTTCTCAAAGTCCAATACTCGGTTTGTCCTGTGAGCTCTTGAGGGTTACAAGAAAGCCACCCCCCACCCCAAAGGAGAAGCTTTGAAATTGCCTTCAATCTCTAAAACCCCGAATTCTGCCTCTTATTAGCACTGTGATCTTAAGCAGGTGATTTGACCTCAGTCCCAATGTCTGTATGTGTGAAAGAGAGGTAATGCCTAAATGATTGATTTGAAAATTGAATGAGATAATGTAGTTTTCTATCTGGTAGATAGAAAGCATTCAACAAATGGAAGTTATTATTATGAATAAGAAAAAATTCATACATGGTTCCAAATAATTTCATATTCCACCAATAGGTATTAATTCATTGCCCTTCCCAGTGATCTTTTATTAATTAAAGTTTACCCTGGGAAGAATAACCCATTCCAGTCACTAACATAGGGTGACCTATAATCCTTCAACTAATCCCATTTTCTAAGCACTGGGGGGATTTAGGGTACCTTGATTCCAAAATCACATATGAAATGCTAAACAACAACACTCCCAAAAACTTACAGGAGAAATGGAGAAAACACCATTTTAGAAGGTGGCATGGCCTCCCCCAACATCAAATATATCAAAAATAATTGATATAATCCTGACTTTCTCTTACTAAAGACAATGACAGGAGAAGGCACAGAGTAAAAGAGTATAAATTTAGCAAGAAGTACCAATGAGAGTGTTGAAGACGTGAGTATGAAATGAAAATTTGATGTTGCGTTCAGGATTCTCAAAGGTGAACAAAAATATAGGAGATGAGTTAGAGTGAAAATCCTCAGAAATAGAAGAACTCTGAGTCTAGACACCAGTCTAGAAACAAAGGACTCAGGGATAGAGAGAGGTAGTGTTTAATGAAGAGACCATTCAACCACCAGTAAAAAGGGATACCTATTGGATTCCCAACTAGAATTGCATTGCTTTGTTTACATTTCTTTTACAGCAAAATTGTCTCTCAATATTGAGTCATGAGATTCTATAAATTATTTTTGATAATGCTACCGTATTAATAATTCTCCCTCAGATCTCACCATAATGAAAGTGGATATTGTATTTGTTTTAAATTCAGTCTTTTTTAAAAAGATTTAATTTCTTTCTTTACTTGAGAGAGAGCACAAGCAGGGGGAGCAGCAGAGGGAGAGGGAGAAGCAGGCTCCTCACTGAGCAGGGAGCCTGATGCGGGGCTTGATCCCAGGACTCTGGGATCATGACCTGAAGCCGAAAGCAGACACTTAACTGACTGAACCACCCAGGTGCCCCCAAAATTCAATCTTTTTAAAGAGAAGGTAATTTTAAAGGTGAAAAGAACTTTATAAAAATAAAAAATACTATCATAAGTTGATCATACAACATGTGCCCACTTCCCATTTTAAGGGTAATTAATTCGTGAGTTTGTGGAATAAAGAAATCAAAACTTGATACCATGTACTATAGCTCTCCTATTACCACGGTGTCATACTTTTCTTAAAAAAAAAATACATGACAAAAATAACCTAATTTTTTTCATCATGATAAGTGTACTCTTTAATCCCCATCACCTATTTTTCCTGCCCCCCCACCTCACCTCTGGTAAACATGTGTATGATGAAAGAAAGTGGTCCAGTCTCATTCTTTTCCATGAACCTGTCCAGTTTTCCTAGCATCATTTTTTAAGAGACTTTTCCCCTTTGTATATTCATTCCTCCTTTGTCAAAGATTAATTTACCATATAATTGTGGGTTTCTATCTGAGTTTTCTTTTCTATTATATATAGTCTATATGTCTGTTTTTATGCCAGTGACATGCTATTTTCATCACTACCACTTAGTCATATAACTTGCAATGTGGAATTGTGATACCTCCAGCTTTTTCTCTTTCAAGATTGCTCTGGCTATTCAAGGTCTTCTGTGGATCTATACAAATTCTAGGATTATTTTTTTCTAGCCCTGTAAATAATGCCATGGGTGTTTTGATAGGGATTGCATTAAATCTGTAGATTGTTTGGGGTAGCATGGACATTTTAACAATATTTTTTTCTTCTAATCCATTAGCATGGGCATGTTTTTCCATTTCTCTTCGTAGGTTTGAATTTCTCTTATCAGGGTTTTATAGTTTTCAGAGTACAGTTCTTTCCCCTCTTTGGTTAAGTTTATTCCTAGGCATTTTATTGGTTTTGGTGCAATTGTAAAGGGAATTATTTTCTTAATTTCACTTTCTGCTGCTTCATTATTAGTGTACAGGAATGCAACAGATTTTTATACAATGATTTTATATCCTGTGGCTTTGCTGAATTCATTTATCAGTTCTAGTAGTCTTTATGGTGCAGTCTTTGGGGTTTTCTATATATAGTATTATGTCATCAGCAAATAGTGAAAATTTTGCTTCTTCCTTACCAATTTGGATGCCTTTTATTCCTTTTTCTTGTCTGATTTCTGTGGCTAGGACATACAGTAAAGTGCTGAGTATAAGTTGTGAGAGAGGACATCCTTTTCTTGTTCCTGACCTTAGGGGAAAAGCTCTCAGTTTTTTCACCATTGAGTATGATGTTGGCTATGGGTTTTTCATATAAGGTCTTTATTATGTTGAGGTATGTTCCCTCTAGACCCACACTGAAGAGAGTTTTTATGAATGTTCTACTCTGTCAAGTGCTTTTTCTGCATCTACTGAAATAACTATGTGGTTTTTATCTCTTTCTCTTACTGATGTGATGTATCATGTTGATTGTTTTGCAAATATTGAACTACTCTTGCATCCTGGGAATAAATCCCACTTGATCACAGGTGTATGTTTTTTTTAATGTATTGTCAGAATTGGTTTGCTAGTATTTTATTGAAGATTTTTGCATCTATATTCATGAGAGGTATTGGGGTATTAGCCTGTAGTTTTCTTTTCATGTGTGTGTGTGTGTGTGTGTGTGTGGTGTCTTTATCTGGTTTTGTTATCAGGGTGATACCGGACTCAGAATAAATTTAGAAATTTTCCTTCCTCTTCTATTTTTTGGAATAGTTTGAGAAGTATAGGTATTAAATCTTCTTCATTTTTTAAAGTTTTTATCTAAATTTCAGTTAGTTAACATGCAGTATAATATTAGTTTCAGGTGTATAATTTATTGATTCAACATTTCCATACAACATTCAGTGTTTATCACAAGTACACTCCTTAATCCCCATCTTCCATAAAAGTCTGGTAGAATTCGCCTGTGAAGCCATCTGGTCCTGGACTTTTGTTTTTTGGAGGAGATTTTTTTTTTAAGATTTTATTTATTTATTTGACAGAGAGAGAGAGATCACAAGTAGTCAGAGGCAGGCAGAGAGAGGAGGAAGCAGGCTCCCCGCTGAGCAGAGAGCCTGATGCAGGCCTCGATCCCAGGACCTTGAGATCATGACCTGAGCCAAAGGCAGAGGCTTTAACCCACTGAGCCACCCAGGCGCCCTGGAGGAGTTTTTTGATTACTGATTCAATTTCATTGCTGGTAATTGATCTGTTCAAATTGTTTATTTCTTCCTGTTTTAATATTTGTAGGTTATACGTTTCTAGGAATTTATCCATTTCCTTTAAGTTGTCCAATTTCTTGGCATATAGATTTTCATAATATTCTATTACAATTGTTTGTATTTCTGTGGTGTTGTTTGTTATTTCTCTTCTTAGTGATATTGTTTATTTTGTTACCCTTTTTCTAACTCATTCTCTCTCTCAATGAATCTGGCTAGAGTTTATTAATTTTGTTGATCTTCTCAAAGAACCAGTTCCTGGTTTTACTGACCTATTGTGTTTGTTTGTTTGTTTGTTTTGTTTGTTTTGTTTGTTTTAGTTTCTATATCATTTATTTCTGCACTAATCTTTATTATTTCCTTTTCTTTTGGTGGTTTTGGATTGTGTTTGTTCTTTTCTAGCCCCTTTAGGTGTAAGGTTGTATTGTTTATTTGAGATTTTTCTTTCTTCGTGGAGGTAGGTCTGTGTTGATATAAGCTTTTCCCTTAAAACCATTTTTGTGGCATCTCAAAGATTTTGGACCATTGTGTTTTCATTTTCATTTGTTTTCATGTAATTTTTTATCTCTTATTGGATTTCTTGGGAGACCCATTCATTGTTTAGAAGCATATTGTTCAACCTCCATGTATTTGTGCTCTTTCCAGATTTTTTTTTCATGTGGTTGATTTCTAGTTTTATAGTATTGTGGTCAGAAGAGATGTGTGGTATGACTTCAATCTTTTTGAATTTGTTGAGACTTGTTTTGTGGGCTAATAAGTGATCTAGTCTGGAAAATGTTCCATGTGTACTTGAAGAGAATGTGTATTCTGCTGTTCTAGGATGGAATGTTATGAGTATGTCTGTTAAATCCATCTGGCCCAGCGTGACATTCAAAGCCACAGTTTCCTTGTTGATTTTCTGTTTAGATAATCTACCCATCAATGTAAGTGGGGTGTTAAAGTCCCCTATTATTATATTACTATTGATTATTTCTTTTGTTTGTTATTAACTGTTTTGTGTATTTGAATGCTCCCATGTTGGGTGCATAAATATTTACAATTGTTCTGTCTTCTTGTTACCTTTATGATTATATAGTGTCCTTCGTATCTTCTTATAATCTTTGTTTTATTATTTTTTAAGATTTTATTTATTCATTTGAGAGAGAGAGAGCATGAGCAGGGGGAGAGGCATAGGCAAAGGGAGAAGCAGACTCCCCGTTGAGCAGGGAGCCCAATGCGGGGCCCCATCCCAGGACCTGGAGATCAAGACCTGAGCCAAAGGCAGATGCTTAACCATCTGAGCTACCCAGGTGCCTCACAGTCTTTGTTTTAAAGTCTATTTTGTTCAATATGAGTGTTGCCACCTCAGCTTTCTTTTAGCATCCATTTGCATGATAAATGTTTTTCTATCCCCTCACTTTCAATCTGCAGGTGTCTTTCAGTCTGAAATGGGTCTCTTGTAGGCAGCATATAGATGTGTTTTGGTTTTTTATCCACTCCATCACTCATCCAATGTCTTTTGATTGGAGCATTTAGTCCATTTACATTCAAAGTAATTATTGATGGATATGTATTTATTGCCATTTTGTTACTTGTTTATGGTTGTTCCTATAGATTTTCTCTGTTCCATTCTTCTCTTGCTCTCTTTCATGGTTTGTTGGCTTTCTTTAGTAATATACTTGGATTCCTTTCTCTTTATTCTTTGCATATCTACTACTGATTTTTAATTTGTGGTTACCATTAGGTTTTTTTACATCTTCTGCATAAAGCAGTCTATGTTAAGTTAATCATCACTTAAGTTTGAACCCATTCCTTACTCCTCTCCTTCCCACATTTTAGGTATATTGTGTAATATTTTGTATCCTTTTATTAATCCTTTGACTGATTTGTATGGAAATACTTACTTTTACTGCATTTGTGTTTTTTATTTTTCATATTATCACTTATGGCCTTTCCTTTCCACTCAAAAATTCCCTTTAATATTTCTTGTAGGCCTGGTTTAGTGGTGATTAACTCCCTTAGTTTTTGTTTGTCTCGGAAATTCTTTATCTCTCTTTCTATTATGAATGACAGCCTTACCAGATAGAGTATTCTTGGCTGCAGATTTTTCCCTTTAAATTTTGAATATGTCATGCCACCCCCCTTCTGGCCTGCAAATTTTGCTCAAAAATCTGCTGATGGCCTTATGGGGTTTCTCTTTTAATGTAACTGTCTTTTCTCTTGCTGCTTTTTAAAATTTGGCCATTATTGCTACTTTTTGCCATTTTAATTACTATGTGTTTTGGTGTGGTCCTCCTTGGTTGAATTTTGGGGGAGATATCTGTGCCTACTGGATCTAGATATCTGTTTCCTTTCCCAGATCAGGAAATTTTCAGCTATTATTTCTTCAAATCAATTTTCTGTGCCCTTTTCTCTATTTTCTTCTTCTGAGAGCCCTATAATGCAAATATTACTATGCTTGATGGAGTCACTGAGTTCCCTAAGACTATTCTCAATTTGTATGATTTTTTTTCCTTTCCTTTGCTCAGCTTGGTTACTTTCTATTACTCTGTCTCTAAGTCATTAATTAGTTCCTCTGCTTCCTCTAGACTTTATACTTATTCCATCAAGTGTATTTTTTATCCCATTTATTATGTTCTTGATCCCTGATTGGTTCTTTTTTATCTCTGTGTTGAGTTTTACTGATGTCCTCCACTCTTTTCTCAAGATCTTTCTTAAGATCTCAAGATCTTTTCTTTATGATCACTACTTTAAATTCTTTATCAGTCATATTACATATATCTATTTCACTTAGGTCTCTTTCTGNTGTGTTGAGTTTTACTGATGTCCTCCACTCTTTTCTCAAGATCTTTCTTAAGATCTCAAGATGTTTTCTTTATGATCACTACTTTAAATTCTTTATCAGGCATATTACATATATCTATTTCACTTAGGTCTCTTTCTATGGTTTGGCCCTGTTCTTTCATTTGGGACATATTTCTCTATCTCCTCACTTTTTTCTAACTCTGTCTGCTTTGTGTGTTAGGAAAGTCAGCTACTTCTCTTACTCTTGATGATAACAGCCTTATAAGAAGAGGTCCTGTAGTGTACTGCAGTGCAGTGCCCTCTGTTCCCCAGGGCATGGCACTTCAGGGAGTGCAATTATAACTTTAAATTATATTTTCTCATATACATATACTGTGGTACAGTGTTTGTACTTATGGTCCCAATTTTATCTCTGGCATTGTGTGGGCTGTTGTGCTTCAACCCTTGACCCTGACCTTGTTCATGCGACCCACTTTGGCCAGAAACTAGATTAGCAGACATAATACCAAGCAGAGACTTAGAAAACCCTGAGTATATCTCCTAGCTTCGCCCTAGCATTNTAAAAAAAGACCAAGTTTTTTTTTTTTTTTTTAATTTTATTTTTATTATTTGCCCAAGGGGTACAGGTCTGTGAATCATCAGGCTTACATCTTTCACAGCATTCACCAAAGCACAAACCCTCCCCAATGTCCATAACCCATCCACCCTATCCCTACTCTCCCACCCCCCAGTAACCCTCAGTTTGTTTTATGAGATTAGAAGTCTCTTATGGTTTGTCTCCTTCCCCATCCCATCTTGTTTCATTTCCACCTGGGCTACTCTTTTACAGGATAAGATATGTGTGGAAGGGTTGCATCTCCATTCATCCTATCTGAAGCATTCTCAGTCCCGCACTACAATTAATACACAGCTGACTGCAGTACATGAGTGAGTCCAGCCAAGATCAGCAGGAAATGCCAGCCAATCTATGGACTTGTGTGTAACAGAAAGTGCATGTTGCTTTATGCCACTAGTTTTGGTGTGGTTTGTTAGTATTATGCCAATAGCTCAATGATTCATACACACACTCATACACACATATGGTTACTTCAACAGAACTATAAATTCCTATTTCTTAATTTCCACTTTAACATTATATTCTTTGAGCATAGTTAAAAGATTTTTTTAATATTGATTGATGGATGGATTTTAGAGTATGTTAACCAAAATTTTTAATGTATTCAAGTGTTCTAGCAGTGGCTTTTTTAAATCTCAGGACTCTTTTGCACTTTCAAATATTATTGAGAACCTCAAAAAACTATTGTTTGTGTATATTATATCTATATCTATTGTATAAAAATTTAAAACTGAGACATATATGAAGTGCAAGACTAAGAAGCACACATTCCTTTAGCCATCAAAGAAATGGCTCAGGGCGCCTGGGTGGCTCAGTGGGTTAAAGCCGCTGCCTTCGGCTCAGGTCATGATCCCAGGGTCCTGGGATCGAGGCCCACATCGGGCTCTCTGCTCAGCAGGGAGCCTGCTTCCTCCTCTCTCCTCTCTCTCTGCCTGCCTCTCTGCCTACTTGTGATCTCTCTCTCTGTGTCAAATGAATAAATAAAAAAAAATATTTAAAAAAAATTAAAAAAAAAATTAAAAAAAAAAAAAAAAAGAAATGGCTCAGAAGTCATGTGGCTTCTGGGAAACCCCACTATAAACTCTTGAGAAAATGAGAGTCGAAAAGTCAAATGAGTTAAAATTTGCAAAGGACTTAAAAACACTACCTGACAAATAGTAAATGATATATGATGTCAAATAAATAAAAATATGACATAACCTGTATTTGTTTCTTGAATATCACTACTGTGTAGTCTTTACAATTATCAAGCATGAGATAATTTACAATAATATGTCATCTGAGGAAGATATTTAAGTTTCAAATAGGAATTACTACAGTATCTACATTTATGCATAATGAAGGATTCTTTCCAACACCAATTTAATTAGGATGTTATTTTTCTCACCAAAAAGCAAATCAGTTAAAAATCCCTACACTTCAGAGACAAAACACAAAGGCAGTTGAGTGAAAAATACACAGATATTCCTCAAAGCCACAGTATGACATGAATAAAGAAATAAGCTTTTGGTTATAATAATTGATTAGTGGCCTGCATTTTGCAGATTATGTGGAGGGATACAAATCCTGTTGGTTCCCACTCAATATCCATTATTCCGTTCTTCCTTAATTATAAAACCCTAATTTAATTCAGAGTGGCAATGTTCTGTTTTTTAATTGTCTGCTGCTTGAGATATGGATGTGAGGACTAAAGCCCCCAAAGCCATCTCAGACCAAAAGGAAATCTGAAGCATGGAAGCCAGACACTGAGAATGAAGAGCATGGCATAGAAACTTGTACTTCTGATGAAAATCAAGAATCACCAGATATTAGTGAACTGCTTTCCTACAGACTCATTTTACATGAGAGAGAAAAAAATCTTCTATCTTGCTTCAGCCATGCTTTGAGATATTCTCTTAGTCATTTAGGTACAGCCAACTTAATCTTAAGCAGATACAACAAGTAAGTGATAACAAATTGTTTTGAAATTGAACTCTAAAAAATCATGGAAGTAAAAACTGGTAATTTTTTTTTAAAAAAAGGTAAAACAAACATGTGATTGAAAGTTTTCAATAATTTCAACTCATATTAATTAGGAATTAATAGCAGAACTTCACTGTATATCATTTGCAGTAAAGTGTATATAATAACTATGCTTTATATTACCATAGAGTATATGTATTTGTCATTTCATAAGTCATTTTCAGTTAGTCTAAATGAAAGGGTCTGGATTGAACAAAAAGGCAAAGGAAGGGCAAACATGCTCTTTGATTTGGCTATGACAACCATCTTTACTGGCCCTCAGACATCATCTCCTGTAGTCCTCAGGCCTTTGGACTTGGACTGAATTACATCACCAGCTTTCTTAGTTCTCCAGCTTGCAGATGACAGTTTATGGGATTCTCAACCACCAAAATCAGGTGAGCTAATTCCTAGAATAAATCTGCTTACAGAGAGAGAGAGAATAAAGCAAGAGAGATAGAGAGGTATAGGTATAGGTATCATTTTGATTCTGCTTCTCTGGAGAACCTTGATTGGAGGACTTCTTTTGAGAATTGCTCTTCCATTTTGTTATTTCTATTTTTTAAAGAGTATTTATTTTAGAGAGACAGTAAGTGCAAGTGGGGAGAGGGATGGAGGGGAGAGAGACTCTTCAAGTAAACTCCCTGCTGAGCATGGAGCTGACTCAGGGCTCAATCCCAGGACCCCAAGGTCATGACCTGAGCTGAAACCAAGAGTTGAATGCTTAACCAAATGAGCCACCCAGGCAACTCCCCATTTTGTTAGTTCTAAAGGCAGTTTGTCAAAGCTGTCAAATAAAGTTTTTAAAATGGGGAAACAATGGTTGAAATAGAAAAATATACCCCAAAATATTTTTATTTATAGTTTCCCAATGAATTATTTTCATAATAAATGGAGATGGAGAAGAATATTTAAGGGGGGAAATGCAGTCTTAAGTTGAGGGGAAAAGTTCAACTTACTGAGTAGATTTAGCAGGCACAAAGACAAGAAGTTGCTATATATTTATTTTTTCAATCCATCTTAAATTTTCTCATTCTTTAATTTTCTTATCTGAAAGATGCGAGCAGTATTACAAGCTAGCTCTCTCTTGCTCCAGCTGAAAGATACTTGATTAAAGAACATAGAGAATGTTTGAGCTCAGTTCATAGACATTTGCACTGAGCAGAAATCTTAGCTGATTTTCTGAGAACAGCCTTTACAGAAAGTGGCATAAAGAAAAATATTATATTGAGTAGGCTTTAAGTAAATTAATTCTCAAAAGAAGTCCTCCAAATTATTAAATCATGAAATTTCAAAACCTCTAGGATTTAAAATAATCCACAATTATTCATCTGAAAAGTAGGTTCATAAGAGTCTTGCTTTGAGTAAACATGTGGGGGAAATGAGTCCCAGTTTATAACTGAAAGCTTTACTTAACCAAAAAAAAAAAAAAAGGTTATATCATATAACAAAGAAAGGCATGAAATGTTCTCAGAGAAAATATATGATTCCAAGGGTTTAGGGGAATAGTATATTATGTTAATATTTCTCATTATTGAGGAAATCCTCATTGTTTCCTTTTTACCCAATCTCTCTAAACTTCCATATTTGTTTGCATATTAATATATGAGAACAATAAAGAAATGGCTATGAACTTTTCAAAAGATCAAGGGGGCTAGAGATAATATCACAATGTGGATAATATTGACATAACCATATAAAGTTGCAATTATTTACCCATTTTAAAGAGGAGTAAACTAAGACTTGCAGGCATTAGGTAACCTGGCTTTCACCACACTTCAATTAATTTGAACCTAGGTTTCTAGGAATCCAGATATTGCTCTCTCCATTATGCCATATACTAATAAGCCTTTTGGTCTTTTCCCTTGTGCAGCAACAGTGTCCCCTGAGAGAAAGAAAACACTATAAACACAATGTGATGGATGGTATAATATAAGTAAAAATCTAATAAAACATAGGCATAAACAGGAAGGGGATAGAATAGCAAACTACTGGGTTATAGGTAGTGAGTCTAGGAAGATTTAATACTGCAGACAGCATCTGAATAGTGTCTTAAAGTGAAAATTGTGAGAAGTTCGAAAAGGGAGCTACTCCAGGCCAATATGACTTTGAATGAAAGAGGTAAAAAATAATAAATGACGTTTACATAGCACTCTCCCTATGCAAATCATAAATGATTTACATATACTAATTCATTTAGTTCTCACCATAACCACATAAAATCTATATTATAATTATCCTCATTATAAAGAAAAAACTGAGGTACAGAGAAGCTAAGTAATTTGCCTTAAGTCACACAGCTGGAAATAAACAGAGCTAGGATTTGAAACTTGGGTATCTGGCACTAAAGTCTGGAATCTACCCCTCCCGGTAGCAACACAAAATCTCCTTAGGATTGAAAAATAGCCAGGAGTTGGTAGAGTGTAGAATGAATGAAAGAATGAAAAGACTAAAAAGTTAGATGGGGGATAGAGGATGACGGCCTTGAATGTCATTCTAAGGAGTTTAGTTTTCATTCTGTAAGCAGTGCGTTAAGTTCTCTGAAAGAAAGGTATTATACTCAGAACAGTATTTAAAAACTTTTCTCAAACTGTTCTGTGAGAAAACACACGGCAAGCTAAATAACAGCAGCAGAAGTCTCAAAAAAAAAATCATTGGAAAGTTTCTTTGATAATTCAATGAAAAATTGAGGGCTTGAGTCTATTTCAGTTGGAAAGAAAAGATGTTATAAAACAAGAAGCACAGGGGTGCCTGGGTGGCTCAGTCGTTAAGCATCTGCCTTCGGCCCAGGTCATGATCCCAGGCTCCTGGCACTGAGCCCCGCATTGGGCTCCCTGCTCAGCAGGAAACCTGCTTCTCCCTCTCCCACTACCCTTGCTTGTGTTTCCTCTCTAGCTGTGTTTCTGTCAACTAAATAAATAAAATCTTAAATAAATAAATAAAACAAGAAGCATCATACTCACGACTTCTCACTGAACTTGCATATCCCTTTGGGATCTGGAAAAGTACTCAACAGCAGAAAGTAATCTTGTCAGCATTTTCTCCAGCATCCTACATTTGTTGCTGTTCAATTCTAGTTCAAGTATCATTTCAGTGGAGGTTTTCAGAACGAAGTCAAACAAAATAATCTCCAATAATAAAATCAGAAAAGGACCTAACTCGGGGCACCTGGGTGCCCTAGTCAGTTAAGCATCAGACTCTTGCTTTTGGCTCAGATCACGATCACGTGGTCAAGGATCAAACCCTACATGGGGATCCAAGCTCAGTGTGGAGTCTGTTTCAGATTCTCATTCCCTCCCCCTTTGCTCCTCCCCCTGCTCACTCACAAGTAATTTTTCTCACTCCCTCTCTCTCTCAGATAAATAAATAAAATCTTATAAAAAGAAAAAAAGAAAGAAAGAAAAGGACCTAACTCTAATAGTATAGTTGTCTTTTCTCATGAGAAAGAGCATGAGTACAGTAAGATGACCTAAAAATTGTTTTACGGTTTGAATGAAGTACTATATGGAAAGTGCTTATTATAAGGTCTGGCACACAATAGGCACTTAAAAATAGTACCTGCTATATCGTCACTATTATTATTAGATCTTCACTTACAACCTATTTCTTCAGCCTTAACTCTTTCCTAAGGAGTGCTGTATACTCACCAGTCACTGCAGAGAAAGGTTCAGTCAAGAGACTTTAAAGTCATCATCAGACTATAGCACTTATTATTTTTTTCCATTTATTTATTTAAAGAGAGAGAGAGAGAGAGCACAAGGTGAAGGGGAAGAGGGAGAGGGAGAGAGGGAGAGAGAATCCTGACGCAGACTCCCCACTGAGCACAGAGCCAGATGATGGGCTTGATCTTACGACCCTGAGATCCTGACCTGTGCTGAAACCAAGAGTCAGACGCTCAACTGACTGAGCCACCCAGGCACCCCAGCACTTCCTATTCTTTAAGTGCTTCAGGTGTTTGTATTGTTTCTTTTACCAGAGAATAAGGCAGTTGTTCAACCATACAATCCAGAATATGGTAGGTACTCAACAAATGTACTTTCTCAAAAGGATAAGCAAAGATGTGTCCCTTCTTCCACTCACCTGCAAGTTAAACTGGTAGAAAAAATAAGGGGAAGAGAAACAAAGGGGAATCTGGCAAAAAAATTTATTTCAAAAAGAGAATAATTATTATAACATATATGCAGCTATACTGATCTAAATAAGCAAATAATGCAAACTGAGGCAGTGTTCTTTGTGGAAGAAAATCTGTGAAATAATAGAAAATCTATGTATCATTTTCTCCATTGCATTCCTGGCACAGAGTTCCTAAAACTCTTGTAATTTTCTAAAAGATAAGAGTATTGGGGGCACCTTTTTTTTTTTAAGATTTTATTTATTTATTTGACACAGAGAGAGAGATTACAAGTAGGCAGAGAGGCAGGCAGAGAGAGAGAGGAGGAAGCAGGCTCCCCGCTGAGGAGAGAGCCCGATGCGGGCCTCGATCCCAGGACACTGAGATCATGACCTGAGCCGAAAGCAGAGGCTTTAACCCACTGAGCCACCCAGGCGCCCTGGGGGCACCTTTTATTCTAATATTTGGTCTTTGGTCCTGGTTCCTAACACAGAGCTCCTATGTCCCTTGGAATGTCCTGGGTGATAGGAGTCTTTTGTTCTATGAGGCTATTCTGGGTAGCTTCAGGATGGAGTTGTCACCAGAAAGACCAAGCCATGATTAGATGTCTGGGCCTTTCAGCCCCACCCCATCCTCCAGATCAGGGAGACTGACTGAGATCAAGTTAATAATAAATCATGTATATGTGATGAAAGCCCTCTGAAATTCCAAAAGTGTGGGCTTTAGGGTTGGTGAACACGTCCAAATGCTGGGAGAGTGGTACACCCTAAGTCCATCAAGACAGAAGCTCCAACACGTGGGACCCTCCCAGACCTTGCCCTATGTAACGCTGCATCTGGCTATCCATCTTTATCTTTTATTGTATTCTTCATGTTAAACTAGTAAGTTTTGTGAGCCATCCTAAGAAATTATTGAAACTGAGGAGAGGTTCATGGGAATCCTGACTTACAGCCAGTCAATCAGAAGCACAGGTGACAATCTGGACTTGTAACTGACATCTGCAGTGAGGGGCAATCTGACGAGCCCTTAACTCACGGGGTCTGTGCTAACTCTGGTTAGTGTCAGAAAAAACTGAATCGTAGAACACCCATCTCGTATCAGAGGGGAGTTTGGTGTGGAAAACTGACTCATCTGGTCACAGAAGTGTTCTGTGTGTATCGTAGAGAAGAAACACAGGAGGGTTTTTCCTTTCCAAATGAGTTTGTTTGTTTTTAAATGAGGCATCATCTGAAAAGAAAAATGTGGCTATATATGTTTCGGTCTAGGATTCATCACACACACACACACACACACACACACGAAACATAGACATTCTAACTAAGTCTTTCTGAAAACCAGATGCAATGATTTACCTTCAAAAGTTCTATGCCTGGGCCCTTACCGTGGTTTGCAGAAAAGTATAGTATGATGCAATCCACACAGCTGCTTTACAAGGGATTGAAAGAGCATCATTTCAATGAATATAGTTTGTTTTACCCAATATTCTGTAGATCACAACTAATAGGAATAACTTATATCATACAAACTATGTTTTTTCCAGAATACTTTCACACTATGAAAAGCCCATAAAGAATTATATTCTGAGAATCTAGTCATATTTAATTATCGAGGAGAGTATGCTACCCAAGTCCAATAGTACTGAAAAACGTCCAGCCTCAACTCTCAAGTTAAGTAATTATTAAGGAAAATTTCTAAATTTGAAGGGGGAAAAAAATAGAGTGGTATAATTTTTCAAAAGAGCAGCATAATTGCTTTTTGCATTATGTATTGAATCCCTTACAGCCAGCTTCTATTTGGATTATATTTCCCCAATTATAATTTTCTCCATAACTGAACGAGGTGTTTATCTGAGTCTCCCTTTCTTAAATTTTGTTATAATTCATCAGTGACTGCAAACTCTGCTTTAATATCTAATTAAGATAATTGTCTAAATTTTTAATATAATCTAACTCATAAGTTTAACATTACAGGCAATAAATAATGTTATAAGCAATAAGACAAGACAACAAAAAAAAATCAAGTTAACATTGTATTAAGATGGAGCTATTCAATTATACATCCAAAGATTTTAGGTAATTCTCCTCAGCTTTGCATGGCCACAGGTTTTGTTAAACCCTGGAAGCAAACTGTTACCAACTAGACTATAAAATTAAGATATCCCCTAAACTCTAAAGATATAAATGAATATTATCTTGAAGGTTGAATTGTTTGTCACAGAGTTTCTCTTTTCACAGTTCAACCCTCTTCTCTAAAATTTTGAAGTATTTAAAGGATTTTAAATTATCCGACAAAATGGCACAATGACATGAACTAATGCAGAAGTTCTAATGACAAACAAAATTTATAACCCCAAACTTTAAGACTAAAATAGCCAATAAATCAATAAGCACTTACTGCCTATAATGCTAGGTGGAAAGTTTTAGCACATAATAACTAACACCTTAAATAATTTGTAATCCAGTGATGGTGGTTGGTAATATACATTCTGAATTTAATACTAAAAAGAATTAATCCCCACCAAAAGCTCTATGTGCTCTATGAGGGTGGTGTATAAAGGCAAATAAACTGATCAGAGAGGTTGACCAAATTGCAGAAAAAATAAGCAGCAAAGCTGGGATCCAAATCCAGCTGAGTGATGCTTGCATTCCGAAGGAAGTTTTCACTTTTGTTGCAAGAAACATTAGTGGAATTTCCACTTCAGTATTTTCTTAAAGGATATATGCTACTGAACTCCGGTTCATTTGTCAGATTCTGTCTCCCCCAGAATCTCTCTAGATCAGAGTTAGCATCGTTCTTTAGAAGCATTTCACATTCTGCCCAACATGTTTATAATTGGATGATCTGATAAATGATCCTGCATGAGCCAGCATTTGAACATCTTTGACCTTCCTCCGTCATTTCTTTTTTTTTTTTAAGATTTTATTTATTTGACAGAAAGAGAGAGAGAGAGAGAGACACACACAAATCACAAGTAGGCAGAGAGGCAGACAGAGAGAGAGGGGAAAGCAGGCTCCCCGCTGAGCAGAGAGCCTGATGCGGGGCTCAATCCCAGGATCCTGAGATCACGACCTGAGCTGAAGGCAGAGGTTTAACCCACTGAACCACCCAGGCGCCCCACCTCCGTCATTTCTTATGCAGAATTTCTCTGAAGTGCCTCATATACTGTTTGATGTGCTCTTTCATAGCAGATACGCATTGATCCAGGCAACCTCAATGTCGAAGATACCACCTGACTATAAATAAGCACTTTTAAAACCTATTCTTTCATCATTTTATCCAGGTCAACTGTTCTAACAGGTGCAACATTTTAATCTAATTGTTTCTTTTTAATACCTGCCTTTTTAGCTTGAGAGTGAGCTTCTCATAGAGGGGAACAATTTCTTCATCTTTCTATATGGAGCATCTATCATGGTGCTTGCCATATAGTTGATGTTCACTAACTGCCACAATAACAGTCTCTATTAGTTATGGTTTTATTCTTCTTTATTAAGAACACTGAGGAGTAATACTTAACTATATTTTATGATCCTGTCAATTTTATAATCTCTTACCTAGAAATTTTGCTTTCCCATCTCACTAGGGAAACATAAAGAATTCCCAAACAGTTGTTGCAGAAATTACTGGGGAGTTCATGCCACATTTCCTTTACTAGGTAAAGGAATAAGCATAGATTCCCTGTATTTAAGTGAAGTCTCAATCATTATAAAACACACTACTTTGTTAAGAATGCCTCTTTTGGAACTTTTAGTCTTCAGGGACAACATAAAGGTAGGTTGGGGGCAAGCAGAGTACTCAAGAAGACAGAGACATAAACTTCCATTTATCAATAAATAAATTCTGAGGATGTAATGTATGGCATGGTGACTACAGTTAACAATACTGCATTATTCGTTCCCGGGTTTCAGCACCAAAACAAAACAAAACAAAACAAAACAAAAAAAACAATACTGCATTATACATTTGAAAATTGCTAAGGGAGTAGATTTTAGAAAAGTTCTCATCAGCGTGCCTGGGTGGCTCAGTGGGTTAAAGCCTCTGCCTTCCACTCAGGTCATGATCCCAGGGTCCTGGGATTGAGCCCCGCATCAGGCTCTCTGCTCAGCGGGGAGCCTGCTTCCCCCTCTCTCTGTCTGCCTCTCTGCCTACTTGTGATCTCTCTCTCCCTCTGTCAAGTAAATTAAAAATAAATAAAAATAAAAGTTCTCATCACAAAAAATTTGTAACCATGTGAGGTGATGCATGTTAACTAAACTTATCATAATAATCATTTTGCTGTGTATACATATATCAAATCATTATCTTGTACACATTAAACTAGTACAATGTTATATGTCAATTATATCTCAATAAAACTAGAAAGAAGAAAAAGAAAAAAGAGAAAAAGGCCTCACAGTAGCGTTCAGGAACTGTGGTGAAGAGCTATGGATATAATAATGCCTCATTAGTTTTTCTGAATCTTTTCTGATGTTCCTGGGGGTAATTTATACCCCTTTATCACACTACAGTCTTTATCTTCTCTCACTTCCTCTGACTGTCCAAGAAATAATTTCCTTAATTATATAATGGTGTGTTACTGAACATTTTTTAAAAGGAAAAAAGAAAAAACTTAAGAGTGAATGGAAACATTTTATTTTTAAAAATAGCACAGATAATTAATTTATACAAGGGGCCTTCATCTTATTATGCTAGGATTTACGATACTCAAAACATTGCTCAGAAAATTGGCCCTCTGAGTCTTGCAAAGAAAAATATACTAAATTAGTTATAAAATGTAAAGACTAAGCACATATAAAACTGAATATCCTAATTAAATAAAATTTAGAACAAAGTTAATGGCACCTATTTTTTGGTAATTGAGAGTTAATAATAAAAGAAATTTCCCTTATGAACATAATAATGATTCACTGTTTCAGGACTCAATACACTTAAATGTCTCCCCCAGTAGCTTCAAACTACAGATTAAAGATTTCTTTGAGTCTATCCCTTCCATTCCCACTATATGCATTTTAATACTTTAATAGAAATTAATTTTAATTAGACATTTTGTTAATATATGATATACATGGAAAAAATGGGCATGAGATGAGTTTTTTGTTTGTTTGCTTTAAACTATCTCGAGTGTGGGTACTTTATACATGCAGCAGAACCAGGTTCTGTGCCTTTTCACACATTGGTCTGGCCCCATTCTCCCGCAGCTTAATGGAACAATCAGTCTACTGTTTTGTTTCCTTCATTCCTTCAGTCTCTCCCCATCCTTACTCCTGGAGGATAGGAAGTTTTCATGCATAAGAATATATCATAATTATCCTTTGAGAGATTGATATTAGTAAGAGAATAGTTAGTTTATTTTATAGATGTTCTATTCAAATATTCAGGATACCTGGACATTCTTAGAGATAAATGAGCTTTGTCCACAGGGAAACTGAACTTAGGTGTGAAGAAGCAAAGAAAAGGAAAAAGGTGGCAGACAAGAGAGCTTCCAGTGCCCTGTAAGAAGTGAAGCTGGCTCTAAGAAGTAAACTTGGGTGGACACATAAGAATTTTTTTGCACTATCCTGGACTCTCTGTGTATTTCTAAATAGCTACATGCAAGATTAGGCCCATTCTGCATGTAAGGTTAGGAATAAGTTTCTTCAGCTATTGCCAATAGATATAATCAGCACAACTTCACCCATGTAATTCTATGGGCCAGGATGTTACTTGCCCACAACAGCTAATGAAAGGGAAAAAGTCAAGACTTCAACTTAGGGGCTGTCTAAATTCCAAGCTTGCATTATTTCCTCTCTATATCTTGCTGGAAGTTTTATTTAGAAGGTAAAAGAAGGACAGAAGCAGAGAAATAAGGGCCAAAAGTTGCAGGGTAAAACAAGCCAGAGCTAATTTGAGCTTTTCCCAAATGATCAGATCAGGTAGAGTTCAAAGTTAGAGCTGTTTGAGGGAGAAGGAAGCTAGGCAGAGAGGCGAAGATCAGAATGAAAACTTTGTACTCTGAGAGGAGATAACACAAAGTCGAAAAGACCTTAAAGACAACCTTTTCTTTTGAATTTTTCCTAAAATTAGAGTTGTCCCTTAGTCCCCCTTGCAAGTCCAATAGAAGCTCTCCCAAGTAAGTACCCTAATCAGCCTAGACTGCCCTCGGCTCCTTTCATCTCCCTCCCTGGATTCTCTACCTCAGGAAGGTTTCAGCCCAAATAGTTTGCAATTCCTTCCAACAGCAGTGGTGATATTATACGATGTGACTAAGGGAAACCCTTCAAGATAGTAAAGAGCTCAGCTCATAAACTGGTTTATGATTTTAAAAAACAAAAGAACAAATAAACAAACTGGCTTACGATAACACAAATAAGCCCTCATGCAAGACAGTTCTCCCAAAAGCACAGATCATTTTAGACTTTGAAACTGACAGTTCCAGAAAGCAAGTTTGATTCATTCTATTTCAATTATATTTACTGAGTGCCTTCCAATTTAAGAGGTTTACGAATCTTGGCAATCAATAAGCAATAAAAAGTATCTACTGATCACGGTGAACATGACAAGGCAAACAGAGATGTGCATATAATCCAAAAAGAAGCTACTCCTCAAAAGAGGGGTTTTTTGGGGGGTGCCCTTCTAGAAAAAAGTTTAAATTCAGAAAAGGAGAAATTCAACATTAACTAACAGACCTTCAGATACCCCATTGCAGAGGTCCTTCTCTCATCTTTAATTAGAACTTTCAAAGTCTGGACCATCTTCTTAACATCAGTAATTTACTTAAAAATATTTATTAAATATCTGCAGTGTGACATTAACATGCTGAGAGACTCGGCAAATAAAATAACCAAGATAAAGAGAGGTAGTGATGAATTGGAGTTAAGAGCTAACTCAAAAATTACCATTAAAATAAAGCCACAGTCAACTCTTGGCTAAGGGTAGTTTGTGAATTGTTTCTGCCCAGATGGTTATGAGACAGACTCATTTCCTCATGGATGGCAGTCCGTTAAGCAACCACAATTACAGATTTCCACCAATTATTACCCTTTAATTGGCCAGGTCCTTGCCAAATATATATATGAATGGCACCATTCTGTCCTGATCTAATGGATCCATGTGACATAAATAAAAATGCTTTGAATGAATCATTTATATAAGATGAGTGACTTTGTAGAAAAAGGAAGAAAGAAAAAATATATAAATATATGTATAAAAATTGTATTCTTTAAAGGCAAAGATAAGTAAAAGCAAAACATGATTTTTGATTACCTGAAGGAAAGAATTTTATCTTCTCCATCATAGCTTCTCATAGTTTCTGAAAACTACTTAGGTATATTTTGCACTTCATCTAATGTTTGTCCTTGATTAAATGTAAAGCTAAGAATAATGGCTTTTGTAATAAGAATCATAACCTTTGAAAAATTAAAGAAGTTAAAAAATCAGCAGTTTTTTTAAGATAATATCCTAATCCAAACAGATATTTCTCCCTTTGACTCACCACATGCCAATGGTTCTTACAAAATAAAGCATTACCTCCTAGCCTCTACTAGGCAATAATAAACTTTCTCAATAAAATCTAGCCTTGGGATTCATTAGTTCATTGTTGGTAGCTGAAACTGTGTGAATAGATGTGATCCCAGGGAGGTAGTGCAGAACAAGAGAAGACAAGAGTGCCACAAACTGGACCCAACTGAAATTTAAGTAGCCATTCAGCGAGAGGATACAAGTGTGGGCAGCTCAGAGCTGCTCAGCACTGTACACGTTACCACTGGTGTTCTGACTCTCAGCGGCTGCTGGGAGTGCTGCATGACACATGCGAGCGCACGCTTGGTGCCAAGGCAGGCGGGACCTCCTGCGCATGTTTCAAGCCCATCAGCGTGGCTCTGTCCCTTCTGCCCATCCTGTACCTACCACCACCATTTCTTGCCCAGACCATCCAGGGAAAGAGTGAGGCCAGAATCTGACTCTTCTCCCCCAGGGCTGCTGCATCCTGATCCCTGCTGAGCGGCACATCCTGACCTCAATTGTTTTGCCACACAAAAGCTGAAACGCAACTCCACCAACCAGATCATCCTCTGAGGAGGACTGCCAAAAGGCATTCCCCAACTCCTCTATGCTCCCCTGGAGACTACTGCCTG
Source organism: Ailurus styani (assembly GCA_002007465.1). NCBI lineage: Eukaryota > Metazoa > Chordata > Mammalia > Carnivora > Ailuridae > Ailurus > Ailurus styani. The sequence goes on along the minus strand of LNAC01000102.1, from coordinate 1,805,561 downwards.
CATGGCCAGCCTCTGTCCAAAAGGACCAGAGGAAGCCATGCAGGATCTTCACATGCCAGGAACAATGTGGTTGGCTGGGGATTCCTGGCCTCCCTCTCCACTTCCTAATAAACCCCAGTGAACCTTGCTGTGGGGGGCGGGGAGGGGATAGAATGTGGTCATTTTGACCTCTTATAGAAGGACTTAAAATAAAGCAATGAATTAGAAATAAATATATAAGAATTTTCTACAGTGTCACTCAGCATTTTGGATTAAAGCAAAAATACAGCCACTCCCTATTCTTTTTTTTTTCTTTCCCTCTCTCTCTCTTTAAATACAAAGCTTATGCTTCTGTGGTACACTTTCCCTCTTTCCCAGAATGGATGCTTTCTGCTTTTCATCCATTACTAACCAATACTCAAACAGACTAAATCCAATAAACAGGGTGGGGGTAGAGGACTAATCCAGGAAACAAAGATTTAATCATGTGTTATTTTCACGAAAAAGTTCTAAGTCTTCCTCATGTATAAGACAAGGGGCTCTTCTATTTATCCTACTTGGGAACAAACAGAAAATGACTCTAAACATTTTGGTGTTGTTTTTTTTTTTCTCTCTCTCTCTCTCTTCCCTTCTCTTTTATTCTGGAGAGAACCTTCCATTCGTTTAGTTTACACACTGACAAAGCAAAAAGAACAGTCTTGAACCCCCAATAAAACAAAGCCCTGCTCTTGTCACTTTCTTGTACCATGTAATTTTTCTTTAACCTATACAATATGCATCCATAAGTAAGATTTGCTATTTTCCTTTGTACACACCTGCATGAAGTCTGTCCTATGTAAGACAATGTATAAAGATGTGAAAGAGACTAGGGAAGAAGGCATCAGTTCTTTGCAGGGGACAGAGAGAAGATAAATGAATAGACTGAAAGTCCTCTACAAGCTTGCTCTAGCTTTGTGTGGCTGGTTTCAGAGCACACAACAATGTGGTACCAGGCAAGCACTGGGCCCAAAGCCTCTGACTCTAACTAATACAAGGAAAGCCTTCCAAGCTAAGAAGTTCCTTAGGCCAGCTACACTGACTTACAAACTGCTTATGATCCTTTTGGAGTTATCTTCCAGGATCTAATAAGAGATAGTTCCAAAGGTAAGAAGTTTCTCTAGAAATGGGGCACTGATATTAGCTCAGCAAACACAAAGCAGTTTGAAGATTTCAGCAATTATGGCAAATGCCAAATGATGGAACTTCTCCTCAGAAATTATATAAAGCATTGTGTCTTAAAATGTCAGGAACCCCAAGATTACTCTCCATAATGTCACCATGCTCTGCCTTCTACTAGCATAAGCATCACAGTGTTAACAATCCACATCAAGGAGGAAACACCAGGTCTTATTCCCACTTTATTCAAATATGCTGATACTTCCTATGCAAAGTGATTAAGGAGATGTTGTTAAAGTCCCCCAAACATGCCATGATAAGTATCTCCAAGACATTTTACAATCCCCAATTCCAAGTGTGAATACCTTCTATAACATATAATTTCCTCCTTTGAAGGGAGTAAATTATAACTGAACAATTAAAGTGACTTAAATCCTTAGTGATTCTATAAAAAAGAAGACTGGAGTATTATATAAAATGTTACAAATAAATTCTTCCACCAAGTAATCTCTATCCCACATTACATTATATCATTACTTGGTAACATTAACCATGAACTTATGTGTATCTTCAGTATCTACAAAAATCATCAAAGCTGTGATGATGAACGTGTTGCTTGCCCTTATTATCAAATCATTCATTTCAGGACAGTTAGTTAGCTGTCTTGTTTAGAGAGAGCACACTCATAAGCAAAAATTCTCTGCATGATGCATTGAATAGAGCAATGGGCATTTTAATCCTATTTCTGATGAATTTTCATGTCAATGGGTTAAGATAGTAACAGTTGCTACTGTGGGGGCATCTACCATGTGCCATGTGCCTCAGGAAATTTCAAATATTCATTCATGAGTATAGGAATATTTGTGCAAACTCATTAGAAATGAAAATTCCTAGGCCTGCATCCCATGGGTCTAACTTGGTAGGTAGGGATAGGCCAGGAAGTATCCCAAAAGTCCCTAGACAATTCTAATGCAGCATACATTCAGAAATCCTGACAATTATGGTTTAAAAATGGTGCAAAAGTGTTTTAAAACCAGCAGAGTATAGAAATAAAATTAAAATTAAATTAAATAATAAAATAAAAGCAACAAATGTTTCCAATCTTAGACAGACAGAGGTCAAACAAAAGACTGATGGTAACAGTTTATTAGGAGACTCCGATGTTTAAATCTTGTTTCCTTAATCTTGCTTCCTTTGATCTGCAAGCAGGGACTCAAGCCCAAGGACTTCGGATGAAATTCAGTTTTCTGAAAAAACTCTTGGGAAATCACTGACTTTTCTGTTCTTAACAATGGGTGAACCTGACATGAATCTCTTCTGTCTATGGAGAGGGGCTAAGCAGGAAGACAGGCAGCCGCTGATAGCATTTGATACTTTTCACTCTATGGGTCAATGACCACAAACGTTGCAACTGCATTTTCAGAGATGGAAAGTTGAGTGAGAAAGTAATTCCAGAAACACTTGGCTCACCTTGTATTATTGACCTGGAGAGTGTGGGCTCAGGAACAAAGGCCAGTAGGTTGGCAGCCTCCACAGAAGCAGAGTGGCAGTGGTCCGAACCACAGGCCAAGGAGAGTCTAATTCTCCACAGCTGATCTGGAGCAAGCAAAAACTGCTTAGAGTCAGAGCCGAAGTTCTGGCCTTCTAATTAACCAAAGCTAAATATCGAATCACAAATGGGGACCAACCCTGTGTTCTGTGCATGAAGACAAACTTATTTGCTCCCAGCATCTTTCCTACTCAGTCCTTGAGAGTACAGGGAGGAGGTAGATAGTAGAGGTAGACTGAAGGCATTTGGAGAAATAAAACCAGCAACCAGAAGTAAAAAGCCACTAGAGTGAAAAATAAATAAATAACACAAAATAGAAAACACTTACCAAAAGACCTGCAAACTTACTATTAGTCATCTTGTTTGCAAGGTTACATGCTTCACATACTTGGCCTCTGCTTCATTAAAATCACTCTTTCTTGCACTTCTGCAGTAAAATGTGCATCAGTGACACACGCTGTCCTCATTGACCTGTTGAGGCTCAGCACTTTCTTCAACCATACCCACAGCAAAACCCAGCACCGCCATCTATCTTACTGAAGTGGGAGCCCTGCCACACCACCCAGCCCTTCATTCGGTTCTGTACAATACTGACTTTTAATGCAAGTTGAAAAGCATCTCAATGGGCTAACAGATGGAGGAGAGCTCTTTTCACTTCCGTGGAGCTCCTAGTCTCCCCACCGTGCCACCAAGTATGGCAGTGCTGAAGACCTCGCCCTTTAGATCTATAATTTAACTAACAGAGTGTTAGTTTAAAACAAAAAAACAAAAAAACAAAAAACCCAGAAAGCACTCAACTGGGATTCATAGGCTTTTAAGCACTGAAACTGTTATACTCCCTGGCAAGTTTAATGTTCCAAATGCATCTCTTCAGTGTCAGGCTAGCCCTCCAACAGGAGAAAGCACAAACAGGAAAATACAGAGCTGTTTCTCTTTGAAATGAACTTCAGTGAAGATCCATATATTTAACAGCTGTGGGATGATGCCTTGGTGGCACTGAGTTTACAATGATGGGGGTGGGGATGTGCAGTCCTTGTCTTTGTGTGACAAACCAACCAACACCAACCAAATAAATACATTATTGTGAATGGTGATAAGCCCTCTGATGATAAAAAGGAAATAATTTTGTAAGTAATAAGTCAGATTGGGTGAAGAATGGCCTCTCTGAGGAGGGGACATTTAAGTTAAGGTGTGCTAAGTAGTAAACCGTAGGGAGTGAGAAAAAGAATATTCCAGGCCCCAGTGAATGGCATGTGGAAAAGCCCTGTATGGGAAAGAGCTTGATACACTCAGGGAATTGAAATAAAAGGCAAGCATGGCTGGAATATAATGTGCAAGTAAGAGAAAGGCAGGAGCTGTGGTGGGTGAGTTGGAAAAGAGCCAGATCAGTAAGGGCTCATAGAACTTTGGATTTCACTTGAGCCACAACGGAAGCCATTGAAAGATTTTAATAAGAAGAATGACATATCCTGCACTCCATTTTTTAAAAAAAAAGATTTATTTACTTTAGAGAGAGATAGAGAGTGTGTGTGCGCACAGAGAGCAGGGCAGAGGGAGAGAGAGTCTTATCAGGCTCCATGCTCAGCGTGGAAGCCAATGAGGGGCTCAATCCTACCACCCTCAGATCACGACCTGAGCTGAAACCAAGAGTTAAGCACTCAACCAACTGCACCACCCAGGCGCACTCTAAGCTCCATTTTTTAAAGTCCATATGGCTGACCGTGTGGAGGAAGCAAGAATATAAGCAAGTAGAGTAATACTGTAGGCAGATAAATATGGTAAAGAAATGGAAAGAAAGAGATAGGTAAATAGAGAAACATAATTAAAAATAAAGTCTCCTCCCAATCCAGAAAAATCTCTCCATGAAGACAGGAAAGAAAGAAAACACTGTTGTTTCTGAATAAGCATTAAGCCAGACTGTGATGCACAGCGCAGGCAATGTGTTAAGTGAGTGCAGACAGAATGCAACCTCATCCTTCTATAGAGCTGAGCAGACAAAACCTATTCCATACGTGTTCTCAACACTAGCATTGACTAGTCCTCAAGTAAGAAGCCTTGACAGCACCATTTGTTACATAGTTCATCCCACATTCACCTGGTAACCAGGGTGGCTGTCCATGTTTGCTAATTGGCTTTATCCACAGGAAAAAAAACTTCTCATATTGTCAGGAAGGAGACGGCTTTGCATCTTGCAGTGAGGCACTGCCAAGTTAGACTCCTACTCTCCCCCAGACACCAGGAGATAGGGCCACTAGGTCCCTTGATGTTTACATTTCCAAGACATGGCTCCCAAGTCTTTGAGAAAGACATTCCTGGATCATAAATCTGTGAAGAGACTACCTGTTAAAAAGATGTATATACATTTCAAAGAGTCAGAAAGAATTTACAAGTTTTCTAAAGTAAATGCTCTTAGGGGGTGGGAGGGTAGGGATAGGGTGGATGGGTTATGGACATTGGGGAGGGTTTGTGCTATGGTGAGTGCTGTGAAAGGTGTAAGCCTGATGATTTACAGACCTATACCCCTGGGGCAAATAATAAATAAATAAATAAATAAATAAATAAATAAATAAATAAATATTAAAAAAATAAAGAAAACCACAATGAGATACCACTCCAAAAAAAATAAAATAAAGTAAAGTAAATGCTCTAACAGAGGCAGGAAAGTGGTCAGTCTCTTCCCTCTTTTCAACAAAGACAATTAAATTTCTTATTTTTAATTTGTTTTTGCCCTTATGAGTGATAGACAGACAAATAGATTTGAGATTAATGTATATTGGATAAGATGTGAGGATTGCAGAGGGAGGAGAATCTAAGATGATGACCAGAAGTTTGAACGAACATCTGCCATTTGAAGTGGCTGTGCCCACGTGAATGTGATGAAAAATACAAGTAGATGCAGCATCTCCAGGAGACGAATGTCACAAAATTGTCCTCCAAAAGCATTCAACACCAAAGAGCCAAAATGTTCAGCTCAGCAATTATGCAGACAGCCAGTCCCCGAAAGAGCAGCGACGTATCTGTAGAGGGAATTGGGCATATCGTCGGGACTATCGCTAAAGCCGGCAAAGGACTCATTTCAGTTATTAAGTGATTTTCTCTCAGCAACAAACTCCTCTGTCTTCTGCTTCGAGAGAGGCCGAGTGCACCTTGGCGGGTTCCACTGCTCCTTCAGCCTGTCCCTGTGAGTTCTGACTTGATTGAAGCCTTGGGGTGGTGGGAGCAGTTTAGGATAATATGCTGCTTAATAAGAGACACTTTTGCCTTTTCCTGAGCTCAGCCTCAGCTCTAATGATGGCAATTATAATAGTAATCATATTGGTTAACATTTAGTGACCACTTACTATGCTGTACACGCTAAATAGCTTAGCTAATTTAATCCCTTTTACAGAGCAATGAGGCAAAAACCCATTTTGTAGATGAGGAAAGTGAAGCATTGACAGGTTAAATCATTAGTATGAAGCTAGGATTTAAAGTCAGGTCTACTGTGGACAGACTTGATCTGAGGCTGTTTATGTTTCTGGCCTCAGCAGACAGGTTTGTTTCCTCCTACCTAGAGCTCTCCACGTGCTCTGTGGAGTTAGGGCCTCAGTGTTTTCCTGTCTCTCCTGTGAGAATGAAGCCTGTATGGATAGAAAGTAAGTCTTATTCACTATGGTCTCCCCGAAGCCTAGTACTATACCTGGCACATAGCAGATACTCAATAAATATTTTATAAATGAATTAATTATGCATTTAAATGTTTCCTGTATAGTTACTTATCTCAGCATTTTAGGTATTTTATTATTCCCATATAACTATGGCTAATTCAAACTTTAAAAGAATAATTTAGGACTATATGATAGGACCATAGGAGAAATGAACTACAGAAAGCTAAACAAGATTTTTAAATTATGTTTAAAATTATCATCTGGCATGTTTCACCTAGAGAAATCTCATGCCTTTGGCATTCTCCCAGATGTTTTCCCAGTGAAGATGATGTAAGAGTACACTACGACCACTGTTTAAAATGTGGAATGTGGGGACACCTGGGTGGCACAGTTGGTTAAGCAGCTGTCTTCAGCTCAGGTCATGATCCCAGCATCCTGGGATCGAGTCCCACATCGGGCTCCTTGCTCGGCATGGAGCCTGCTTCTCCCTCTGCCTCTGCCTGCCACTCTGCCTGGTTGTGCTCTCTCTCTCTCTCTGGCAAATAAATAAGTAAAATCTTTTTTAAAAAATGTAGAATGCGTGAGAAACAGAGAGGCCACTTTCCAAACACATAAGAGTTAGACAGTGACAGAACAGAGCAGGAAAGGCAGCACGTGTGATGGCTACAGCCTAGAGTTTGGAGGCTGATTGGTTTGGTTGAAATCCTGGCTCTTTTCCTCCTACTGCCAGTGTGATGTCACACTCAGCCCTTCTGTGCCTCAGCTTCACCAGCTTTACAAAACAGTATCTATCCCATATGATTGTTGAGAAAATGAGTTAATACATGTATAGCCATTAGGATACAGTACCACGCACATAACCAATGATTTTTATTATTTTTACCTAGAAGAGGTAACAAAATAGCTCATTGATTTGAGTAATGTAACAGTTGTGTGACGTCAGGATGGTTTCTTGAGTTCTCTGAGCCTGCTTCTTCGTCTAGAAAATGTTATGATAATCCTTACCTTGAAGCAAAATTGGGAGTCCTAGAAATAAAATTATAAACAAGAATACTAACTTTCAGGAGGTGCTAAATAAGCAGCAGCTGTTATTAGCAAAGATGAACTTCCCAGCTAGCTGAAAAGGACTTGTGGAAGCTCGAAAGTCAGGTTTGGTCACTAGACACAGGTATAGCTAGGGCTGAAGCTCAGGTCTGAGAGGAAGATGTGAATAGGCAGGGCAGTCAGCACACAGTGGAATGAAAGCTATGACAAGGGAACATGTGAATGAGAAGGGCAGAAACCCTCAAATCTACCCCTCCTTATCCTCGCCTCAACAAAGCACTAACAGTAAACAAGAGTTAAGGAAGAGAATCCTGCAAAGCATGCTGACAAGAAGAGGTAAGAGGAAAACCAAGGACATGTGGTGGCAACTGAAGGGGAAAGAAGAGAGGAATTGAAGAGAAAGAAGCTGTCCTGGTCAAGGTGGCCAATACCAGAGAAGTTAGGGAGGATAAGCCCTGGTGAGCATCCACTGAGTTTTGCAGTGACACTAGAGAGAACAGCTACCACTCGGGGCTGGCTACATAATTTGCAGGGCTTAGTGCAAAATGAATGTGCAAGCAGGCCAGGGCAGCAAAGTCTATGTCCGTTCCATACCCCAAAACATTTTGGACCAGGAACCCCCAAGGAAATGCATTCTCCATACAGGGATGAGCGATGTACCTAGATGGGGGGTTAGCAAGAGGCCCCTGCCATGTCACCCCACCCCCCCACCCCAACTCACCGGTGGTGCTGCCTGCAGGGGGAGAACAGCTGCCACCTTACACCCACCCCTCCCTGTGCTCATGGCCAGGTGACCACTCGGGGTGGACACAACAGCAAATGCAGTACCTCTCTTCCCTCATAACCAACCTGACTGCCCCCTGGGTCAAAGTGAGAGGTGTCCGTGTGTAGGGTGGTGGAGCAAGCTGATGAGAATGCCTCCCAGGGAGACAGACTGGGAGACAAGCTCACACAAGAGTTGAAGCTCCAAGCCCCCAAAGGACAATCCATTGTCCCAAGCCTGATCCACTATCTCATAAGATTTACAAAGCACCCATTTAAAGATAAAATTATTAAGAATTTCAACATAGCCACCATAGATCATCAAACCGCCAAGCGCCAGTCACCACTGTGACCTGCCCCAGTCTCATATCCAAGAGGCCTGGTAGCTGTCAAAATACAAGACAGTCATTGAAGAGAGAGGAGGAAGTACAAATAGGGCATAGTCAACTAGTTTAAAGAAAGTTTGACAGGAAGAAGACATAGAGCAGTAGGAAGAAGTAGGGTAAAAAGAAATGTTTAAAACAAGGAGGCAGGAGGGGAAGGGATCCAGAGCCCAGGGCAGGGATTGGCTTCAGTTTCAAAGTCAGGGGTCATCAGCATCTAAGTGGAAATAGAGAGGGCCCTGAGAGCTGAGGGAGATGGAGACAGGAACAGAGCCAATAACATCTGTATCTGAGGAGGACACTCAAATATGACTAACACTGAAGTACTGGCAGTTGAAAAGTAGTATTAAAGAAAAACATCAATGGAGAAGGTGGTCCTTGACGTGACTATCCAACATACTGACTTGGACCAAAGTCCCACAGGAATTTAACCTGATTTAATTTGTCAATTAAGAACATTATGACCATGGCTGATTTTATTTCTGTTGATATTGCTTTCTTCAATGTTCCATTCATAAAAGCAGTTTCAATCTTTTCCCAGTAAATTTCCCAGCAACTAACAGTACCGCCTGCCAACTTTTGAGATGCAGTTTTTATTTTAGTAGGGCAGACACCTATTCGGTGCCCTAACCTTAACTTAACACCATTTACTGTTTTGTTTAGAGGCAGAAAATTATAGCAGAGACTAGGCACACAGGGAAATCAAATGTCAGCTTCCAAATGATCACAAATTTCCTTTAAAGGTTACCACTTGGGCGCCTGGGTGGCTCAGTGGGTTAAAGCCTCTGCTTTCGGCTCAGGTCATGATCTCAGCGTCCTGGGATCGAGGCCCGTATGGGGCTCTCTGCTCAGCAGGGAGCCTGCTTCCTCCTCTCTCTCTGCCTGCCTCTCTGCCTACTTGTGATCTCTCTCTCTCTGTGTCAAATAAATAAATAAAATCTTTAAAAAAAATAAAAAATAAAAAAATAAAGGTTACCACTTGTCTTAATGGAATAACTGGAGATTCTAATGTAATAGGCCAATCCCTAAATTCCTTTGTTCTGCTCCAATAAACATAAAACTCTGACAGCGACAGCTCTCCTCTGACACTCTGCATGCAATCACAGGAAATTCTTATTGATGCTACTACTTAGGAGCCTTGAGTGTTTCTCATACTTCTTTTCATGAGAGCATCTTTCCCTCTGTCTCTCTGTCTCTCATTCTTTCTGCCTCTCCCCTTTCCTCTTTCTCTCTCGGGACAAACTCCCTTTGTCTTTGCTTTCTTTCTTCTTGCTTTCTGTTTTTCTTACTCTTCCTCTGACACTCCGAAGGTTCAGTGCAGTTTAGCAAACCCAAATTTTATCACTATTTTGAGTTGTTCCTTAGTTTGTTCTCTGAGATTGCTTAAATGTAAAAAATAAAATTTTTCAAAATGAATAGAAACAAAGGTAATTATTTGTATAAGCAAGTAATTACATAGTAATGATAATAACAAAGTATTTGTAAAAGTTAGTTTCTTTACCTCAAACAGTGAAAATATACAGGTTTTTGTTTGACAATTGTTTTCCTTTTATGGTTTAGATCTCCTTTCCTTCAAAATGCCTGCTATATTAGTATGTCAAAGTTTTAGATAATTTTTGAATCCTCAATTTTTTGAAAACCTCACAATAGATAACCCCCAAATCTATGAGAAAGTGGAGTTGCTCTTCATTTCCAGTCCTGAGATAGGCATCTACAACCTAAACATACAAACAAAATCCATTCAGAGTCTCTCCCTTCTTCTATAATTTAGTTAACTTTTTACAGACAAAAAACGTAAAAAATCTGTTGACACTAGGACTTTCATTCCTGAAAAATTCTTGTGTACACACACACACACACACACACACACACATCCTACATATATATTCAGGTAGTTCTTTTTCAGATAATGATTTGATTTGCATAAGGAGGGAAGGCAAAAATGTGGATAAACATAAACATCATTATTTTTTTCAAGTCCTAAAAGTAATAACCACTGAACTCAACATTAAACTATACTTCTGCCTGCCCTACTCATACAAATAAAAGACCTAAAAAATAACTATCTGAAAATGTTTGCCCAATATTGCATGTATGTGTGTATGCATATACACAAAATTATATGTGTACATATACACACATAATATATTTATGTGTATTAGGTTTATATATATATTTATATACACACACATACACATACACACACACAAGTGTAGATATAGAATAGGAATATAGCTAGGTCTCCATAATGATTAATAAAGCTATAAAACCAAGTGCATTTAAAGGGAAAATTGAATTAAGTACTACTACTAATATATAGGAATCTCCTTTATGCCTATGGTATGTTATCAGTGTGGAAAATAAACTTGAACTATCTTATAATTTATGTTGATAGTGCTTCTCTCATTGTTGTTTTTGAAAGGCCCATATAAAGCCTGATTTCTCCATATATATTTCACATATGAGAACAGAAGAGAAGAATTTCCCAAATTGCAAATTTTCCACACATGCACTTGATTTCTTCCTAAAGGCCCAACTTACTAGTAATTCAGTTTTAACACAGGAATGGACATGGAAAAGCACAGTTGGGGCAAAACAAGTGCTGCATCTTAGCCAGTTAAATCCTCCTCAGCAGCAATAGAGATAACCCAGAACTCAAAAACAGACAGAAAAACCTTCAATCAGCACTAGGAAGAAAAAATAAAAGAGGCAAAGTGGTGTAAAATAACCTCTTAACTGAAATGACAGAAATATAAAGACTGCTTTCTTATTATTTTCCTTATTTTCCCAATTCTGCTCTACCAAAAGCGAAATAAACTTAACATTATGCCTTGGTTTCCTCTTAGACTATTGTTTTTGAATCTAGATGAATTTAAATGAACATCAGTTATGTATCCAAGATGGACTCTTATTTAAAGGGGGGAAAAGTGATCAACAAATGCTGTAATTGCACTTTTCATGCTTAACTTGTACAGCCAAGTAATTGTTGCTTGTAATAACTACAGAAAAGCCTATTATCTTGATTACAGCTGTTAGTAAATGAAAATATATTTACACTTAACAAACACGTTAGGAGTTTCACAAGTCTTAAATTTCAGAGAGTAATATCAAATTATCCATTTACTAATTAGCATTTGAAAAGCTATTTGCATTTGCTTGCTACTGACAAATATTTAGTTATACAATTATATAGCTATTACATATATAACAAGAAAAAATTTAAATATATCTTACTTTCTATATGCATAGTTGTCTCTATATTTAATTTAGAATTTGTAACTCCAACATAGACTCACAAAAATATTCATGAACCTATTGATCGTCACTGGTGGTTATAGTCTAATATAGAGAGATAGACAAATACACCAAAGAAATTAAAAATACACCAGAAAACAAAAAGTGCTATGAAGAAAATTAAAATGAAGTCATATGAGAACAGCTGGCTAGTTAATTTATCTGTGTGGGAAAGAGAACTTAACCTAACCTCACTGAGGAATGTCGACAAATCAAATGCCAAGTTATGCATCAAAGGCAACCATAGAAGGTACTGCTAAAGAATTACATAAAACAGAACATCAGGGGCACCTGGGTGGCTCAGTGGGTTAAAGCCTCTGCCTTCGGCTCAGGTTATGATCTCAGGGTCCTGGGATCAAGCCCCGAATTGGGCTCCCTGCTCGGCGGGGAGCCTGCTTCCTCCTCTCTCTCTGCCTCTCTGCCTACTTGTGATCTCTCTCTATCTGTCAAATAAATAAATAAAATCTTAAAAAAAAAAACAGAACATCAGGATAGTTTATAATGTAAATACAGTGTAAATACTAACAGGAATTGAATATCTACCAACTGTTTATTAAAAGTAGGATAATCTTTTCCATATAAAAAGAGCTGAAATCCATTACTGCTTTGTAGCCACTTGCTATCTAACTGTACATACGTGTTCAGGGTTATTTTTGCACAACAAAATCCGTTAATGCTCTATTTATGAATTGGCATATTCCTTGGGTCTTGCTTGCTTGCTTTCTTTCTTTTCCCCCCCTCAACAGAAAGTTAAGGAAGGTCTCTCTGAAGAGGTGACATTTAATGTGATATCTGAAAATCATGCAGATGATAGCCAAAAATGAGGAGATCATTTCAGAGAGACAAAAGAGTCAGCAGAAAACAATTACTTTGAAAAATAGTAACAGTCACCAGTTAAATGATATCTCCTTTATCTTTGACTTTTGATGGCAATATTTTGTGTATTTAGTGTTGAAGGAGAATAATTCATGCGACGAAAGTAAGGCATTCGTTTTTTTCTTCCCCACAACAGTCCATACACCTTACTCATTAGGAAAGCTCTCCTTACTTAACACTGGGTTTTAGAGTCAAACAAATTGTGACACCACATAATCTCCCTCTTTGGTTCTGACTGAGTTAACTTTTCTTAAGTACCCATGCACAGTGAAATAAAACACATTTAATAAAAGTTTACATAATTAGAAATTGAATTTAAACAGGGTTGGGTGATTCAATGACATTTGTTCATGATAATTTCAAGTCAATCTTTTCATCTTTGAGGTCTTCATTCCTTCCATTTATAATTTATCATTTGGAAAAGAACTATCTCTAAAATGTCTTATCAAAATCTCTTGACAGTTTTTTACCCCTCAGGTTGGTAAACAATGTAACCTTTGAAAATTAACATGAATTAGGTGATTTCCAACAAAACAATGAATATTCTGTCTGAGTGCTCACACTGCTTATTAATACCAAAAGATTGCTCTGGCTAGGAGATAATGACATGGTCCACATACCTTAGATAAAGACGAAACCTAAAAAAGCTGAATTCCCATTCTCTAGATTACTCCACCATATGACTTTGAGTCATTTATATAATGTGGAACTTTTTGTCTATGAAATCTTGTGTTTAAGGGGAGTTATGAAAAAAATTAAAAAATAAAATAAAGGGGAGCTATGTACCTATTTGAAAAGCATGGCCAGTTCATACAAAATCTGCCAAACTATGCTACATTTCATCAAAATTATTCACATATTAATTTTTAATATTTTGAAGCCAATCTTTATCTAAGATTCTGGCTATTTTTTTATGGAGTAATTCAATTTGGAACAAACCCACTTTGGCCATATTTTAGGGGAAAACACGAAACTTCATCACATTATAGTTCCAGCAACACTACTCTTAAATATATTTCATGGGTTTATACAGAACTACTCACAACAACATGAAAAGCATTAAAAAAATTAAAGTATTACTTTATAAACTATGCTGAATGTGAAAGAAATATCTCCCTCTTTTTTCAGTATAATGAACATTTTTAGAAGTATTCCAAATTTAAGTTTAAAAAATAAAAATAAATTTCAGGTTTCAATTGATGTCTTTTATACTTAGCTGTATTATAGAACTTTTAACTATATCTATATGTTACTCCCCATTAAACTGTGAGCTCTTCAAAATCAGGTGTCAATTTTACTTACCTTCATATCCTCAGAGTACAGCACAAGGCCTTGTTCAGTATGTTCAATAAATGCACATTGAATGAATAAGCCAATTAATGAGTGGTCTCTATGAGCAAAGACTCCCAGGGCTTGTCACATCCTAGAGTAATCCCACAATAGTCAAGACAAGGATGTCTGAGAATCAGGACTCTTCCCTAAACTCTAAACTTATGATGTGTAAAATGCACAGACATGAGTATCAATAGTTCTCAAAAAAAGCTAATCATAAGGATGGTATAACTGGGTGATAGGCATTAATGAAGGCATGTGATGTAATGAGTACTGCATGTTAATATGCAACTGATGAATCACTAAACTGTACCTCTGAAACTAATATTACAGTATATGTTAATTAATTGAATTTAAATAAATTTCTTAAAAATAAAATTTAAAAGGAAAGCTAATCATTAAAATGAACTTATAAGCTTAAATTTTTTTAATATCAGGAGATTTTGATTCAGTAGATCTGATATGGGGTCACAGATTGGTATTATCAAGCTTAATAACCAAAGTTCCATGTGGTGTGAGTGCAGGACCTCTTAGTGTAAACAGCTCCTCAAGATGCCTCATTTCCAGATAATCTACAATTAGAGTCAGGCTTCTCTTTGAAATGCAAAGTGTAAGTCTAAGGAAAGGATGCATATTAAATCATTAAAAACAATATGTGCTAAAGATACATAGAGAGAGACATATAGAGAGAGACATATATATATGTAGAGAGAGAGAGAGGAGGAGAGAGAGCAGGTGCGCTTTGTTCTGTAAGGCAATTAAGTTACTTGGAAAGAGTTTAGTCTTCTGAGACTTGCCTTTAAAGTCTTTTGAGGTGGGTGCAGAGCAAGCAGTATTTAGTCTAGGATTAATTTTTCCTCACTACTTGGACAACATTGTTCTGAATATTCCACCCTATGCACCATGAGGTACAAAGTTTTCTACTCTGGTTGGTGGGAACACAATCTCTTTCCAGGTTTTTATGATCTCTGTATATTGCTCCTTTTGGGTAGTTCTTTCCCCAACCTCAGATAGTTTCCTCACATGCTGAAGACTTGGGGATGCCATCTGTGAATCACTGGAGCTCTCTCTCTGCAATGCTCTCCACTCTCCAGTATTTGCACCTGAGGATTCTAGTTACCCTGGGCTTCCCTTAACTTCCACCTTTGTCTCCTCTACTCAAAAAGACAGTTGGACTCCACCTGGCTCTCCACCTCTGCACCACAGCCTGGAAACCCTCTCCAGGCAGAAAGGTGGGGTGATTGTAACATTTGCCACATTTGTTTTCCTTCTTTTGGGAACCACTGTCCTTCCTTCCTGATAGCCCACTGTTTCATATATTTCATTTAGCGTTTTAGTTCTTTCAGTTCTTTTAGTTCTTTAAATTGATCCTTGTTGCTGCATCTTGGCTAGATACAGCAGTTTGTGATTTTTTTTTTCAATATTCTACTTTGGCAAAGTGGTGGGGGACAGTATCAGAGATTTCCATTTGGCCTTACTTAATATGATGGAGTGACCACCACCAACCCCAGGTGGACTCAGAGTAAGATTTTCTTCAACTGCCAAATATGTCAATCCCAGTTAAACATTCAGGTATGGGGTAATGACCAGAGTGAGGCCATAGACCCTAAGGACCCACTGTAAACTAGATATTGTTAAAGACCCTATTTATTGCATAGTCCCCCTTACCTTGTCACTTCCCTAAAAGGGAAGTTATGGTGACATTTCAGGCCTCCTATGTTCAACAGCCCTAGAAATGTCTGGGTATTCTCCTTTCTTCACCATATAATCATCTGAGTAAATAACTATATGAACCTTTTGGGAAGAACTGGGGGAACCATTATAGTACATGCTTTATACTGCTGCAGTGTTCTACATCCCAGAGACTGAACCACCTCTACAGTCAATAGGTACTAGGTCTAAATATTATTTCTTGCCTAGAAACATTGCAAGACCATGAAATTTTATTGACCTGACCACTCTCAGCCTCCTGTTCAACCATTCTTGCTTTCTTTCACTTGTTTATTTAATTTTTATTTTATTTATCTTTGACCAATAAATATTATACATATTGAAGGTGTTGAAAAACTTAATATGAATTACTTTAGTAGATCGCTTTATGTTAAAGAGCTCAAGGAAACTTGTGGGGTGACAAAGGGCTGCAAAGGAAACCCAAAGAGAAGATAAAAGGAAAGCACAAACAAATGCAGACAAGAAAACAATTTACGAGATCCAGGATGGCCCTCAATTTTTTTCTCTGTGATGTTTAAGCTGAATAATGATAATCTAAAGAGAATAGAATGACCAGACCAATGGAGATTCCTGATTTGCTCTCTCTTACCATACTAAGATATTGATTCATGCATCAGGTACTATCTACATATTAACCAAAGCATAGTAGAGGGAGAGGAAAGTTGTAAATGTTGATAATCCTGTTTCATCGTAAGGACCTAAATTTCATTCACAATGCTCAGTTACAGAAGAATGCCATCTCAAAGCTACATCAGTCACACTAAGGAAGAAGCTAATGTTCATTCAGACTGAGAAGATAAATGAAGAAGAAAAAATGATAAATGCTGCTTTATTAGGATTCTCTTTAAGATTCATTTCTTCTTCACCAGTGATTCACTGTTTTCTCTCCCGATTCTTAGGTCAATTCAATAAGCAGTTGAAGAACTTTCACTCAGTAATAAATGGAAATAATACCTGAAACCAGTTCTCTTAAATCATTGTTGACACTTGAAATTGTACCAAAGCAATTCTCTTTAGCCTCCCTACTTTGTAAAGAAGCTATTCCACACTGAACACATGATGATATCACGAGGGGCACTTTAAATTTTGTGTATCTCCATTTCGCATTCCTTTTCTGCAAACTGATACTAAAAATATATTCTAGTTAATAATTGTTTATATACTCACAGGAGGGAGGCAACTTAGAGAATACCTAATTCAGTCCCTCTATTTTGCAGATAAGTAATGTAAATTCATGAAAAATGAAATTTTTCAGGCAAATAATGAAGTTGAATTCATAAAATGAATTGTCCGAAGGCACATACCAAGTTGGGCAGAGTGAAGGTGATATTAATAATAAAGCCACACTCAATTCAAGATACTTTCTTATCTCTAGAATTAAATTTATACAGTTTAAGCCGTTTATTGCATACTAATAACTGCAAAGCAATCCTGAGAACAGAATCATATTTTAATACAGCAGTGAGGCGAGTGATTACATGCAGTCATGGTAACAGCTTTTGTTTTTTACTAAATAATGATAACACTTGTATGTTAGAAAATAGATGAATTGTTCAAAAATATATTTATCAAATTAATTACCAGTATATATCTGGCATAACAGTTTTGGTGGTGGTATTATTTTAATTTGAATGGCAATTGTCTAAGCTGTGTTTTGGTGTACTTTTATTTACAAAGGCCTTATTTTTTAAAAAAATTATGTTTACGATAGAACTTATTTTTTTCTATTGAAAAATTAGTGAGAAATACTGATTCCAAGGTTTTGAGTGAATGCCAATGTCTTGATTACCAACTCATCAAATGTCAACATATTAATTTTAGCCATAAAGTTCTTCAAATTTCAAAAAGATTTGACAGCTCATTGAAACTTTTATCACAGTTTATAATAGATGTTATGATAATCCACTTGATACATAACAGAATATCCACAGGCTGGGTAATAGGCACAAATTTAGGTAAAGGCTATAGACATTTGAGAGATTTGGCATCATTCATTCAAAGATGTGCTAATGCTCTTACCATGAAGGAAGCTGCACTTTACAAAATTATAAAATGACTTCTCATGAGCCGTGCCAGCTCATCTGCTGTAAGTAGAAGCAGCTCCTATGATATATCTTAAAATTTTCTTTACCTCTTAGGTCAGTGTTCCCAGTTGTATAAGCCATGAAGCCCATTACATTCCTTCTTAGATCTCAAGACCAAGGTAGGTATAGAAAGAATCTGGAAGGATTCATTTTTTTCCCCTAAATGGTAAATTCCTGGGTTTTTAAAAATAATTCTAAAAGTAATGCATGAATATTTGTTATATGAGGTAAATTTAACCTCATGTAGGATTTAACCCAGCTACAGCCTGTTTGCAAGGAAAACTCAAAGGATAAGTTATACCTCAGAATTGTCCCAAAAGAGGCAAGGGATCTGAAGTAAAATGAGAGCCTTAATAAACACACAAAATTAAAGATAACAAATTATTGCTCACTTCGGCAATACACATACTAAAACTGGAACAATAGGTAGAAAATTAGCATGGCCCCTGTACAAGGACAACACACAAATAAAGATAACAAAGTATGGCCTTCACAAGTCTTTTCATTTACACCTATATCTTTTGGTGTTTCAGATGGACTGCTTGTCCATACTGTTTCAGATATATGAGCCTATCCAGTAGAAGCCCTGGAAACTGGTAAAATTTCAAGTCAGCCATCAGGCAGTCAGATGTATTCCTGGGCAAATGATCCATTATTGCTTGGGGCTTGTTAACTTTGGAACAACCCTAAAACCAGTGGCATGCTCCTATCTAAAGAGGGAGTTCAAGGTCCCATTTCCTTCATCACTTAGTGTCAAGGCCAAGATACAGGTGGTCCTCAGTGTTAGTAGAAGGTTTTTAGAGATGTTAAAAGTTCTTAATTCTTTGTAAACACACTAAATTTGAGAGATTTCTCTCATGGTCTTTTTTTTTTTTAGGATTGCTTAGTGTTCTTATTCTCTAGTCTCTCTGTTTCCATGCATCTGGGGAAATAGAATGAGTTAGAGCTTTCTACAACCAAGGTCCAAGATTCCCACTTTTAGAAGACTAAACAGGGATCAAGATGAGAAAAGAGGATATGAAGTGAATGCCTTAGGCTGATTATCCTAAGAAAAGGCAATGAAAGTAAACTACTCTTTCAAGAAATTGTTAGAGAAACAAGGGCTGGAGATGAGACAGGTAAATTAAAATGTAGAGGTTCAAAGTATTGAAGTGTTCTACTCTATTTGTTCCTAGAATAAAGATTACTCAAAAGAGTTAATTTGCTGAGAGGGGAAAAACTACTAAGAACAGTTCGAAGGTGGAAAATCAGGAGAGTATAATTGATAAACAACTTCCTAGAAGAGCCTATGTGGGAACAGACCAAAAGTACAGGTAAAGCAGTCAACCCTAAAATGGAAGAATCTTTCTTCTTCCAAGACTGGGGTTAAAAAGGGATATTAAGGGGCACCTGGGTGGCTCAGTCAGTTGAGGGTCTGACTCTTGATTTTGGCTCAGGTCATGATCTCAGGGTCATGAGATCAAGCCCCACACTGGGCTCCACACTGGATGTGGAGCCTACTTGGAATTCTCTCTTTCCCTTTCTCTTTCTCTCTTCCTTTCTTAAAAAAAGGGTGGGAAATTAAATAGAAAAACTGTGAGGCTGAAATAGGTTAACTATACACAATTTCTCAGTAAAATAAGGATTAAGTTTATCTACTGTATGTGAGATAGGTATTGAGGACTTAACAAATATGGAAAAGTTTATGTGTATTTGCACTAAGGGAGGTAATAGAGAATAGTCAAGGGACTAAATTAACAGTTTACTAAGCAATAGGAAGAACCTAAATAGAGCTAAAGAACTTACATTTTTTAAAGCATTTACTCAACATAATTTTAGGACCAAGTGTTAGATCCTAAGAAAGAGAACTGATGAAGTGATTGATTGGTTGCCTAAATTTGGGGTAGGAGGTAGGGGATAAAAGGTCTGGGATAATAGCAAGGGCAGAGTTGCACTGGATGACCACTGAATCCATCCTAGGTGAAAGAGAATGGGAAAGTATTAGAAAGAAAGAGGAACCAAGTTGCTGGATGATGTACTGAAGGCTACAAGCAAAAAACCAAAGAGCTGGGAGAAGTGGTAGTCTGTAAGTTTAAATCAAATGAAGGTATTTCTTTGATAGGCAATATACACATGTCTTGAAGCCAGACTTCCAGGGGCCAAATCCTAGCTCTGCCTCACTAACTGTGGGATTGAGGTAAATAGGATTGTTTCTGAGAATCCACAAGTGAATATGTGTAAAGTACTTAGGTCAGGGTCTCCAATATAGTATCCACTTGATAAATTCTAGTTATCATTATGTTCCAGAGTTTACCATTGTAGAAGTAGCATAACCCCAAATGGTGAAGCATAACTCAGAATGATGAGGTATAATTTCAGATGATGTATGGTTTTGCTGATGGAGAGGCATCACTGAAACTAGATGGCTTTAAGTCCTCACAGAGCTGAAGTTCAGTGAAGGTAAAAGTCACTGGATTTGGGCGCCTGGGTGGCTCAGTGGGTTAAAGCCGCTGCCTTCGGCTCAGGTCATGATCCCAGGGTCCTTGGATCGAGGCCCACATCGGGCTCTCTGCTCAGCAGGGAGCCTGCTTCCTCCTCTCTCCTCTCTCTGCCTGCCTCTCTGCCTACTTGTAATCTCTCTCTCTGTGTCAAATGAATAAATAAAATCTTTAAAAAAAAAAAGTCACTGGATTTATGGAAATAATTTATATTCTATCTTCTGGAACCCTACTATCAGTATATAGGGATGACAGAGGATACATTAATGTTGATAAATGGAGGGGTATTTAGGTAGAAAAATCTAAATTAAATTACTTTTTCCTTTTCAGATTATTCTTACATTTGTGTTCCTCAAAACCTTAGCATTAGATATGTCTACCTGTCAAAAGGTACATGAAATTAGTTCAAAATGAAAATTTCCACATTTCTGAGTTGTCCTACATCAATACTAGAATACCCTCTTATATGCACTGTCCTACCAAGATTTTGGAGAGCTCTGAGCAAGTCCACTTGCAAGATCATGAACTTCTCTCATTTAAAATGAGATGTGAGTTTGACATGCTCCTTAATAAAATGTTATAAGAGTTTAATTCCAATTATGGGTTAAGATATTTCTTGGATGCATCTCACAAAATTAAAATGGAATCGATATACTAATCAGATTCATCAAGTCAGCATAGCACCATCTATACCTACGGGCATACTAAAAATCATCTCATGAGCAGAATGACAAGAGAATCACTTCCAATCAGAACTTCATATGATTTCAATGTGATTTTATCCAGTCGATTAATTGTGTAGTGTCCCTTTATGTTTATTCTTCTGACAAATAGTTATCTAGTATTTTTCATGTATACAACATATACTAGTTGCTACCAGGAATAAGTGATAAAAATTGAGGCACAACTTCCTACCTTGGAATGTACATCTATGGTAGGGAGAGACAAGTATATATATTAATACTAGAAAACAGACCAGAACGTATAAGTGGAAATACTAAAGAAGGAGCAATTGATTCCACAGGGAAGGCTCACAGAGGTGACATAAACACAAACATTCATGGGATAGAGACACTACAGGTTAATGACCAACATGAGAATAAAAGATATAAGGGTAGGACTTGGCGAACAATTGTATGAGTCAGCATGTGTCTTTCCAAATTATCAGCCTATTCAACACTGTCAAATTCACAAATTTTAAAACACTTCCTAAAAGGTGGTGCCATCTCTGGCCCCACCTTTTTAATTTATTTTACTTTATTATCATTTTATTTTGTTTTATTTATTTCATCATAATAAGTGTACTCTTTAATCCCCATCCTATATTTTCCCCATCCACCCACCCACCTCCCCTCTGGTAAACATCGGTTTGTTCTCTACAGTTAACAGTCCAATTCTTGGTTTGCATTTCTCCCTTTTTTTTCTTTTGCATATTTATTGTGTTTCTTTTTTGTTTCTTTCAGGTTTTTATTTAAATTCTAGTTAGTTAACATTTGGTGTAAAATTGATTTCAGGAATAGAATTTATAGATTCATTGCTTACATACAACACCCAGTGCTCATCACAACAGATGCCCTCTTTAATACCTATCACCCATTTAACCCATCTGCCAACCAAACTTCCTCCAACAACCCTTGGTTTGTTCTTTATAGTTTAGAGTCTTGGGGTGCCTTGGAGTGGCTCAGTCACTTCAGCATCTGACTCTTCATTTCAGCTCAGGTCATGACTTAAGTGTCATGATACTGAGCACTGTGTTGGGCTCTAAGCTGGGCATGGAGCCTGCTTAAGATTCTCTCCTTCCTTCTTCCTCTGCCCCTTCCCCTGTCTCTTTCCAAAAAGAGAGGAGGGTCTGTTTTATGGTTTTCCTCTTTCTCTTCCTCCCTCCCATGTTCACCTATTTTGTTTCTTAAAGTCCACATGAGTTAAATCATATGGTATTTTTCTTTCTCTATTTCACTAAATATTTTACTCTCTAGTTCTATCCATGTTGCTGTAAATGGCAAAATTTCATTCATTTTTATGGCTGAATAATAGTCCAGTGGTGTGTGTGTGTGTGTGTGTGTGTGTGTGTGTGTGTGTGTGTAAAATCACATATTCTTTATCCATTCATCCATTGATGGACACTTAAGCTGCTTCATAATTTGGCTATTCTGAATATGGCTGAAACAAACATAAGGGTGCAAGCATCCATTTGAATTAGTATTTTTGTATTTTGGGGAAACATACTCAGTGACGTAATTACTGGATCATAGGGTAGTTCTACTTTTAATTTTTTGAGGACCTTCCATACTGTCTTCCAAAGTGGCTGCAAGAGTTTACATTTATATTGCACGGGGGTTTCTTTTTCTCTACATCCTCACTAACACTCATGAGTGTGATTTCTTATGTTTTTTATTTTAGCTATTCAGATAGGCATGAGGTGATATCTCATTGTAGTTTTGATTTACATTTCCCTGATGATGACTGATGCTGAGCATCTTTTTATGTGTTTGTTGGCCATCTGCATGTCTTCTTTGAAGAAATGTTTGTTCATGTCTTCTGCCTATTCTTTCTTGGATTACTTGGGGATTTTTATGTTGAGTTGTGTAAGTTCTCCATATATCTTGGATACTAGCCCTTAATCAGATACATCATTTGTAAATATCTTCTCTCAAGAGTGCTCTCTTTAAATATTTTGAAGGTTTCTTGTCTCACATTTAGGTCTTTAATCCATTTTTAGTTTATTTTTGTGTATGGTGAAAAGAGAGTGGTCCAGTTTCATTCTTTTCCACGTATCTGTGTAGTTTTCCCAGCACCATTTGTTGAAGAGACTGTCTTTTTTCTCATTGTATATTCATTCCTCTTTTGTTGAAGATAAATTCACCATATTATTATGGATTTTTGAGGTTTTTTAAAAGATTTCATTTATTTATTTGACACAGAGATTAGATCACAAGTAGGCAGAAAGGCAGGCAGAGAAAGAGAGGAGGAAGCAGGCTCCCCACTGAGCAGAGAGCCCGATGCGGGCCTCGATCCCAGGACCCTGAGATCATGACCTGAGCCGAAGGCAGAAGCTTTAACCCACTGAGCCACCCAGGCGCCCGGATTTTTGAGTTTTTGTTCTATTCCTTTGATCTATGTGTCTATTTTTATTCCAGTACCATGCTGTTTAATTACTACTGCTTTGCGATATAACTTGAAATCTGGAATTGTGATACATCCAGCTTTGATTTTCTTTTTCAAGATTGCTTTGTCTATTCAAGGTCTTCTTACAAATTTTTGGATTATTTGCTCTAGTTTTGTGAAAAATGCCATTGGTATTTTGATAGAGATTGCATTAAATCTGTAGACTCCTTTGAATAATATAGACATTTTAACAATATTTATTCTTCCAACCCTTGAGCAGGGCATGTCTTTCCATTTCTCTTTGTAGGTTTGAGTTTCTTTCATCAGTGTTTTATAGTTTTCAGAGTATAGGTCTTTTACCTCCTTGGTTAAGTTTATTCCTAGGAGTTTTATATTTTTGAGGCAATTGTAAGTGGGATTGCTTTCTTAATTTCACTTTCTGCCACTTCATTGTCAGAGTATAGAAATGCAACAGATTTTTGTATATTGGTTTTTGTATCCTGTAACTTTACTGAATTCATTTATCAGTTCTAATAGTTTTTTGGTGCCTTCTTTAGGTTTTCTTCATATAGTATCATGTCATCTGCAAATAGTGCAAGTTTTGCTTCTTCCTTACCAATTTGCATACCTTTTATTCCTTTTTCTTGTCTAGTTTCTGTGGCTAGGACTTCCAGTACAATGTTGAATAGAAGTTGTGAGAGGGGACATACTTGTCTTATTCCCGACCCATAGGGAAAAACTCTCAGATTTTCACCATTGGGTATGATGTTGGCTATGGGTTTTTCATATAAGGACTTTGTTATGATGAGGTATGGTCCCTCTAGACCTATTTTGTTGAGGGTTTTTATCATGAGTGGATGTTGTTCTTTGTCAAATGCTTTTTCTACATCTATTGAAATGATCATATGGCTTTTATCCTTTCTTTTATTAATATGATGTATTGTGTTGATTGATTTGCAAATATTGAACTGCCCTTACAACCCAGCAATAAATCTCACTTGATTGTGGTGTATGGTTTTTTATGTATTGTTAGATTTGGTTTGCTAATATTTTGTTGGGGATTTTTGCATCTAAATTCATGAGAGATATTGGCCTGTAATAGTTCTCCTTCTCCTTCTCCTCCTTCTCCTCCTTCTCCTCCTCCTCCTCCTCCTCCTCCTCCTCCTTCTCCTCCTTCTTCTCCTTCTCCTTCTCCTTCTTCTTCTCCTTCTCCTCCTTCTTCTTCTTTTTTAGTGGTGTCTTTATCTGGTTTTGGTATCAGGGTAATATTGGTTTCATAGAATAAATTTGGAAGTTTTCCTTCCTCTTGTATTTTTTGGACTGGTTTGAGAAGACTGGCTTTTAACTCTTCTTTAAATGTTTGGTAGAAATCACCTGTGNCTTCTTCTTCTTCTTCTTCTTCTTCTTCTTCTTCTTCTTCTTCTTCTCCTTCTTCTTCTCCTTCTCCTCCTCCTCCTCCTCCTCCTCCTCCTCCTTCTCCTCCTTCTTCTCCTTCTCCTTCTCCTTCTTCTTCTCCTTCTCCTCCTTCTTCTTCTTTTTTAGTGGTGTCTTTATCTGGTTTTGGTATCAGGGTAATATTGGTTTCATAGAATAAATTTGGAAGTTTTCCTTCCTCTTGTATTTTTTGGACTGGTTTGAGAAGACTGGCTTTTAACTCTTCTTTAAATGTTTGGTAGAAATCACCTGTGAATCTGTCTAATCCTGGACTTTTGTTTTTGGGGAGTTTTTAAATTACTGATTCAATTTTGTTGCTAGTAATTGGTCTGTTCAAATTTTCTATTTCTTCCTGATTCAGTTTTCATAGGTTATATGTTTCTAGGAATTTATCCATTCTTTCTAAGTTGTCCAATTTGCTACCATATAGGTTTTCCTAATATTCTGTAAAAAAAATTGTATTTCTGTGGTGGTTTTGTTATTTTCCCTATTTTGTTAGTAATTTTGTATATTTGGGTCATCTCTCTTCTTTTGTAATGAGTCTTGCTAGAAGTTTATCGATTTTATTGATCTTTTCAAAGAACCAGCTCCTGGTTTTATTGATCTGTTCGTGTGTGTGTGTGTGTGTGTGTGTTTGGTTTCTATATCATTTATTTCTGCTCTAATCTTTATTATTTCCTTCCTTTTTTTGGGTTTGAGGTAGGCCTGTGTTGCTATAAACTTCCCTCTTAGAACCACTTTTGTTGCATTCCAAAGACTTTGGATTGTTGTATTTTCATTTGTTTCCATGTAATTTTGTATTTCTTCTTGGATTTCTTGGTTGACCCATTCATTGTTTAGTAGCATGTTGAACATCCATGTATTTATGGTCTTTCCAGACTCTTTCTTATGGTTGATTTCTAGTTTCATAGCATTGTGGTCAGAAAAGATCCATTGTATGACTTCAACCTTTTTTAATTTGTTAGACTTGTTTTGTGGCCTAATATATGATCTATTGAGGAAAATGTTCTACGTGCACTTGAAAAGAATGGGTATTCTGTTTTAGGATGGAATGTTCTGAATATGTCTGCTAATCTATCTGGTCCAGCGTGTCATTCAAAGTCACCATTTCCTTGTTGATTTTCTGTTTGGATGATCTGCCCAGCAATGTAAGTGGGGTGTTAAAGTACCTTACTATTATTGAATTACTATTGATTATTTCTTTTATGTTTGTTATAAACTCCTTTATGTATTTGGATGTTCCCATTCTGGGAATGTAAATATTTACAATTATTATAACCTCTTATTGGATTGTGTCCTTTTATGTCTCTTGTTACAGTCTTTGTTTTAAAGTCTATTTGGGGGACATGTGGGTGGCTCAGTCAGTTAAGCCTCCAACTCTTGGTTTCAGCTCAGGTCACGATTTCAGAATCTGTGGATGAAGTTCCACATCAGGGTCCACATTAGGTGGGGAGTCTGATTCTCTACCTCTCTCTTCCATTCCATCTGCCCCTCTCCCAGCTCTCTCTCTCTCTAAAATAAATAAATAAATGTTTAAAAATAAGTAAATAAATAAGAATAAAGTTTATTTTGTCCAATATAAGTATTGCTATGTTGGCTCTCTTTTGGCATCCATTTGTGCATCCATTTGTGTGATAAACATTTTTCATCCCTTCATTTTCAATATGAATGTGTCTTTAGGTCTGAAATGAGTTCCTTGTAGGCAGCATAGAAATGGGTCTTGCTTTTTTATTCACTCTGTCACCCTATCTTTTGATTGGAGCATTTAGTCCATTTACATTCAAAGTAGTTATTGATAGATAAGTATTTATTGCCTTTTTTTTTTTTACTTATTTTGTGGTTGTTTCTATAGATTTTCTCTGATCCTTTCTTTTTTTGGTCTCTTTCATGGTTTGTTGGCTTTCTTTAGTGACATACTTGTATTCCTGTCTCTTTATTCTTTGCATATTTATTAGTGGTTTTGGTTTGTGATGACCATTAGGTTTATTTATAACATCTTCTGCATATAGCAGTCTATAGTCAGTTGTTGGTCACTTAAGTTTAAACCCCTTCTTTACTCCTCTCCCTCCCACATTTTAAGTGTATGGTGTCATATCTTACATCCTTTTACTTTATGAATCCCATTACTCATTTTTATGAAAATACTTATTTTTACTGTTTTTGTGTTTTTTACTTTTCATACTATCACTTATGGTCTTCTTGCCACTCAAAGAGTTCCCCTTAATATTTATTGTAGGGCTGGTTTAGTGGTCATGAACTCCTTTAGTTTTTGTTTGTCTGAGAAATTCTTTTATCGTTTTTTCTATGCTGAATAATAGCCTTGCTGCCTATTGGGTATTCGTGGCTGCAGATTTTACCCTTTCAGTACTTTGAATATATCATACCATTCCCTTCTTGGCCCCACCATTTTTATAATATGAGTTTATAGACAGGAACTGGCACTTTTCTTTATAAATTTGATTTTAATTTTTGATATTATAATTATTTTATTCAAATATCAGAATGACCCCTCATTTTAATCATCAGCTTTAGCATTCAAATTTTTAAATGATTTATGTCCAAATATGGCATGTATTATATATATCATTAACATTTGATTGTCAAAGATTTGTACATAGGTTTTAAGTTGCCAGCTTTAGATTTAGTTGCCAAATTTTAGTTGCCAACTTAAAAAACCTAATGTGTATTCTGTCTCTTAGTCATAAGAAAAGATATATTTAAAAATTCTAGAAAGGACTGAATTGATTGCTCTTTGTAAGTAATTAGTCTGGGGGAAGTTCTGTTTTTTTCTTCCTTCTATCACAGCCTCATTTTTATTTAATCATAAATTTGTTTAGTCAACCCCAGCATAGAAATTGCCAAGTGTTTACAAAAGTTATATACTTTTCTTGCTGTAAAAAAACCAATGCTAAAAAATACTCATTCTGCTCTGTGTAACATTCTTCTTCCATTTTCAATAACTCTACTTAACATTTCCATGATCTCTTCCAGATAGGGGACATGCTGACAAGCTCAAATCCATTATTCACTGATCATAAGATACTGGAATCTTCATATGTCAAATGTTATACCATGCCCAGAAGAAATCTACATCTAGATTTCTTTACATTCCAAAAACTAAACTTCTGCTTTCATTATCTAGCAATATTATTGCAGATTTCAACCTGATGTCATCCTTTGATGTTACCTATAAAATCTTTTCTCTTTCTTTCTTTTTTTTTTTTTTTT
>LNAC01000102.1:1731305-1777356 GCA_002007465.1 Ailurus styani | reverse complement strand
ATTTTTTTTTAAGATTTTATTTATTTATTTCACAGAGGGAGAGAGATCACAAGGAGGCAGAGAGGCAGGCAGAGAGAGAGAGGGGGAAGCAGGCTCCCCGCTGAGCAGGGAGCCCGATGCGGGCCTCGATCCCAGGACCCTGAGATCATGACCTGAGCCGAAAGCAGAGGCTTTAACCAACTGAGCCACCCAGGCGCCCAAAATCTTTTCTCTTTCAACAGGAAAATTGCTTCTTACTTATAAATTCAGGCAGGAAGTGCCACTCTGATTCTTAGGCCAACTCCCACTTCTGGATCTGTTTAGCTCATGTCAAAAACTATTGAAGGTTTTGATTTGTTTTTTTCACTTACAATCAAAAATTAAAAATCAGATATATACTCCTATTTAATTCAAAAACAAAACAATGCTGATGAAAGATTTAGAAAGATTTCCCAAATTCAATAGAATGGGAATTCCAAAGTGTCCAGAACATTAATGAAGTCCTTGAAGTATAATTAGAAACTTTGATTATGTTATAATGGTTTTTGCTAATAAAACATATAGGGGCAAACAGAAATACTATTTAACATGTTTACTTACATAATTGTAAGCAGTTATGTCAGGAAAATGGTTAATGAATGGCTCTTCCACCTGAAATTTGTCTTGAAAATTATACTTGGGTGGTTTCCTAAGTGCATATTTCCAGGAAGAGAATGCAATGAGTCTTGCTATGTCTTGAAATTGAGGAGTTCAGAGCTACTAAAGGTTATTCCTTATTATCTTCCATACAAAGGACCAGTGAGAACTGCCATTCTCTACCTGACTATGTAATAGAAGAAAGGTTTATCTATTAGATTTGCAAACATATTTGTAGGATGTGCTACTTAAACACCCATACTCTTCTCACTACAAAAAAAAAAAAATCCCTTCACCAAATACCAGGGAGACTGGTACTGATTTGACTGCTTTCTCGGTCTGGATTTTATCAAAACTGTAAATATATTAACCTATTGTCAAAGCAAAGGAAGTGATGATTCTGAAACATTTGTGGTAATAGGGGAGGGTACAGGATACCCTAGACATTTGATGTTTATTTGTTGTCCCTAGATAAAGAACTTATAGTGTATTTGTCCTAATGGGGTCAGAAAATAATTTTAATCTGTTTACATTAAAATTAAAACTAATGGTAAGTACTGACAGAGAAGTAAAATGTTTAGTTACTTGTTAAATGCTCAGGTAGGAGTGAGTCCCCATGCTCTTACCTATGGGCCACAAGTGCTAATAGAAACCAAAGACAGAAGAAGAAAAAGAAAAACTCACTTACCCTAAAGCTGCAGTTGTTCCTACTAAGTAATCTACAGAAAAATAACAAAATGGACTGCTTTTGTTTTGTTTTGTTTTTTTCCCTTTCAAGGTTATTTGAAGGCTGAGGTAAGACAGTGGAATATTTGAATGAACAGATACTTGAAATATGGAGGAAAATGAAAAGATCTAAAAAGCCACATTTGAATAGTCCCTTCAATTAATAATTACTACAATATAACTACTTAGTTTATTTTAAAGAAGATATTTTAATTTGATGTGGGCTTGACTTCTAGATTTTGATACATGTATCTATTTCACTAATGTGGCAATATTCTAAAGATACCAGGCCAATTTATTTTTATTTATATACCTATATACATAATTAAATATTTACTTATATATTTATACTTTATATGTATAATTTATATATTTTTATAATTTATTATTACTTATATAGTTATATATATAAATTACTTATTTAAATTTATATATATATATAATTTATCATTTCATTTCTCACAACTGCCATTTGACTATCTGCCTTCTACGTATACTAGCACAGAGAAAAATCAAATCCCAGAGATGTATACAATCAGCATAAAACAAAATGCGCTTTCTTTTTTCCTTCCCATGCAGTCATACTGTAGTTTACTCTCCTGCTATCTTTTTTATACTCTGGATACCATGGGAATAAAAACAATCATAGACCATGCAGTCAGCAAGTACAGAACACTAAACAAAACACTTTAGGTTATGATTATAAGGTTTGGGTCAGAAATATTCATCCCTTGTGGCTTTTCCTACCTCACAACATTCCTATGATATCATTCACTATAAAGTTCATCTACCCAGATTTTCATCTAAACTCAACAGCTCAAACATCAATGGCAAAACAAAAATTAAGCCACCACAGTCTTTTGAATCACATTCAAACCTATTTCTTTTAATGCCAATTATGGCAGTAGAAATAGTTTCTCCTAAAAGGATTAACATACACCTGAAAATAGATCATTGTACCCAAAGATTTGCAGACATTATCTATCTTTTGTTTCTACTCTCACTGTACCTTCTTCATCACATGCATCCAAATGCTACTCTCTCTGTACCTTCCTATATTGGCTAATGCCATCAGCATCCTCTTGAAGACTGAGGCTCCAACCTCACCAAATGAGTTATTGTGTTTTTTCTCTCATAAACTCTGTCTGCATTCCATTTGTATCTATCCCGCTGAAGTCCAAGCTCCCATTATCACCCTCATCTGAACTATAGGAACAACTATGCAGTTAGTCTTTATGTTTCTAATTTCTCCCCTTCTGATTCATCCTGTGTTTTGCTGTCACCAGTTGTCCTTAAATCAACAGCTTATAGAGTCCCTCTTCAAAATTCTTACATGGTTTTCCATTAAATACAAAATAAAATACAATCTTCTCAACCTGGAATACAAAGCCTTCTACAACATGGACTCAGTTTTCTTAACAACTATTTGCCACTGGACATACAATGGACACACACACACACACCCCACCCCCACTCTCTCGCCATTCCTTCAGTCTATACTTTACTGTGTGGCTTTCATTAAGCTATTATCTTAGCTAGAAAGTTCCTCTCCCTCCTAACCCTTCTCCCTTCCTCAATATCCGATTCAAATGCTTTTTCTCATATCCATTAATTCAAATAAATCTTTTTCTTGCATTTCCATATACTTCATTTGTACTTCTATTTTAATACTATGCATAGTTTTTCCTATAGCATATATCGGTGCACCCGTATACATTATAAATGGGTTTTTTAGTTTCTTTAAATTTGGGGACTATGCCATAGTAATCTTGATCATCTGGGATTCAAAAAATAGTGTTTATTAATTTCTATTCCAGGATAATTATCAGAGGATGATATTTTCCAAATAAGGAAGATGAAAGAAGAACTTTATTTTAATTTGTTGATATGTTGGCTAATGGACTTATAAAATACGAACTGAAGTACAGGAGAGGGCAGAGGTTAGATTAATACAACTGTGGAAATACTTAGAAAACAGAAAAAAAGAGAGGTCCCTAATTATTTGACTTTTATGAAATTTTTTTCAGTAAAATATAACTGAGTCCATCTATTATTCCTTTCTATGTAAGGCAGAAAAAAATATATTTACTTTAATTTGCACCATAGTCTCCTGACTACTTCTGCTTCTCTTTGCCAGTGAAGAGCATGTCACAAATAAGGATAGGATGGATCTAAAACCTCAAACTGAGGATGAATATTCAACAAACACATGAATTCTTCTTATTACACTTCTACTTACAGAAGTCAGTTATGAGAAAATATTATTTCTGGGGCACCTGGGTGGCTCAGTCAGTGAAGCATTCGACTCTTGATTTCAGCTCAGGTTATGATATCAGGGTTGTGAGATTCTCTCTCCCTCCGCCATTCTCTCTCAAAAAAAAATTTTTTTTAAAGAAAGATTATTATTTCTTCAATTTCTTAAATTTATGTGTCTTTAGTTATTAAGGGGTCATAATAGGTTAAGCCAGGGTTGACTTCTAGAATATCTGAATACTAGTCATCCTTCCACTCACAGCCAAAAATACAATTTCCATAAATCTTTCATGTTTAACCCCTCTGGATCAATCATAAAGTTTATTGAACTTAACTAAAAATATGGTTTTCTAGAATCAGAAAGTTATAAAATGATTAATTCACTAATTTTAGAGAATCTGGTGTTTATTCAAAACATATGTTCCTTGGCTGTGATTAATAGGGACAATTTTATTCATTTCAAAAATGAAAATCATACAGTCACAAGAAGAACAGGGTAAACTCTAAGCATTATTACCACACAATGAATCATCATAGCACATCCAGCCTTAAAACAGGTTTCGAATTTTAAGAATCTAGGTTACTTGCTTGGTATAAAAAGCAAATTCCGTTTTATCTGTTACTGTAACTTAGAATCTAAGTGTTCTTGTTATTATGTCTAATGTAGGTCCCATATTTTGGAGAATATATTTTCTGAATTTTTATTTTTCAGTAGGGGGTTGGGGGCGGGAGCTGCAGTCTGGCTCAAAATTGCATAAATCAGTCTCTTATGGAATTGCAGGTGAATGCATAGGCCCTTCACCCATGTAGAGAAAAATAGCCATTGTGCTGTTGGGCGGTATTTTGTTACTTAACAACCTACTGTAGAAGTAAACAAGAAAGTAAATTTTTCATGTCTTTTTTTTTCTTTTAAGTATTTCACTGAGACCTACAAACCATTATATTGTAAATATATCCTTTGACACATAACCAATATATTTCTTTTCTATCTCTAACTCCAGTAACTTCTGTCTTTGTTGAGAGGACAGCATGTTACCACTGACTTCTGGGGTCTATAATTTATCTGTATGACATTTCGTGATACACAGAATTGTCTATGTGCCTTTTCTGCCTCTGATTTAGAGCAAAATAAGGGCTGTATACAATGCAAATTTTAACACCTATTATGAAGGAAATAGAAATGAACACAAAAGCCTGTAATTTTTTTTAAATAAGAAATCGAATTGATCTCAAAGTAGAATAAGGGAGTTAGAGTTATCAACTCAGCATTTAAAAAGCAATGAAAAGGCAATGATAATCAAAGACAACATTTGTACTGTTGCTTTATCAACTTTGAGCTTTGGAAGGAAACTCTTGGAGAGGAGGGCACTGGATTCTGTAAAATGAAACAATACCTCACTAAAAGGGTTGTTGAAAGGATTCATTGAGATTACATTTCTAAAGCACATATCCTGACACAAGGAAAATGTAATAAATAACAGCTGAAAGAAGTAGTAGCAACAGTATCAGATCAGGAGCCCAGTGTCATTTTTATCACCTACTATTGGCCTTGAGCATATCACTTAATATTTCTGATCTCCAGAATCTTCATAGACAAAAATAAATCATAACCACTACTGTACAGACCTCCCCCACATTGTTGTGAAATCAAACAAGAAAATTATGCAGAGGTATCTTGAAAAGTATAACTAGTCATAGAATTATGTCATTATATACATCTAATAGTTCAATATCACAACCAGTAAAGAAATCATTTCTACTGCATCTCTGAGATATAATCATTCAGATCATGCTTGCATATCAGAGCAATTAGTATCTCACTACTTGTAGTTCCAGCCAGCTCATGGCAAGCAAGGATGCACCTGTAGACATTGAAACATTTATAATTTCCTTATCCCTCTTCCTACTGATATTCCTTGTTGTCAGTGGCCCATGACCTACCTTAGTGAGTAATCAGTGGTAGCTAGAATTAGAAAACAAGAGCATGGAACACTCTGGAAACCAGAATGGAGGTTCCTCAAAAAGCTAAAAATAGAGCTACCCTATGACCCAGAAATTGCACCACTAGGTATTTATCCAAAGGACAGAAACATAGTGATTCAAAGGGGCACATGCACCCCAAGGTTTGTAGCAGCAATGTCCACAATAGCCAAAATATGGAAAGAGCCCAGATGTCCATCAACAGATGAATGGATAAAGAAGATGTAGCATATATATATACATATATGTATAAGTGTATATATACATATATATATGTATATATACATAGACAGAGAGAGAGCTAGATAATGGAAGATTACACAGCCACCAAAAAATGCAATCTTGCCATTAGCAACAGCATGCATGGAACTAGAGGATATTATGCTCAGTGAAATAAATCAGTCAGAGAAAGACAAATACCATAAGATTTCATACTCCTATGTGGAATTTAAGAAACAAAACAGATTAAAATAGGGGAAGGATGGAAAAATAAAATAAGACAAAAATCAGAGAGGGAGACAAACCATGAGACTCTTAACTATAGTAAACAAACAGGGTTGCTGGAGGGGAAATGGGTGGGAGGATGGGGAAACTGGGTGATGGGCATTAAGGAGGGCATTTGATGTAATAAACACTGGGTGTTATATGCAACTGATTAATCACTGAACTCTACCTCTGAAACTAATAATACAGTATATGTTAATTAATTGATTTTAAATAAAATTTTAAAAAGAAAAAAGAAAACAAGGGCATGGGGATGCATCCCATCTTTCATTCTTCTTATTAGAGGCCAGTCATAGACAACATACATAAATTCAAGATAAAGTACATCAGAGTTGAAGGGAAGAGAAACCTGTGAGAAATTACTGTTTTCCAAGTCTTGACATTGCAGACAATATTAGGGGGAGTTTGCTTTATTAAAGAAATGATTGGTGTTCCATTAAAATTTATTTATTTTGTTATTACATTCTATCTCACCCTAATGAAAATAATTTCGTTTCTCTTTCAGGCATGTGCCATTTTTTAAAAGTTAAATACACAATGCATAGTATAAAGTCACTTAATCAGGTAGATTATAAAACCATAGAGACACAGAGAGAAAGGAAGAAGAGATAACAGTTGCAAATGCTTTTAGGTTCTGCTAATATCACTACGTCTCTAAAAATTAGTTAAGACATTATGAAATGGACAAATTATACCAACTCTTCATTTTCTTGGAAGCTTAATTGGCATGTTGATCTGTGAATTGGGCTGCAGGTTTAGAAAGGAGCCATGCACTGATTAGAACTGATACAGTGGAATAACTCCTCTTCTGTGATCCACTATGGAGCTGCTTATGCATAAAAGTAAGTGCTGCTCTTCACCTTAAACATAAATAATTACACTCTAACTATAAGGTAGGAGGAATGCATAATAGTGTGTTGCTATTGTGTTATTAAACAGTCACTTAAATGTTATACTATTTACATAATTACATGCTAGATGAGAACATTCATTTTACAAAGTTCCTATATTAAAAAAAATTTAAGTATTTTAAAAAGTATCAAACATTTTAAAATAATGCCTACCAGGTAGAACTGAAAATAGCAATGAAACCATGTCAAGCCTGATCAGATACTCAAGGCTAAAGATGATGAATGTGACTATGAATTAAAATTTCTACAAGACTAAACTTAGACTGATACCTACTTTGATCCAAAAATGTTCCTAGCATGAGGCTGGATGCTTGATAGACAATCATGAAAGAATCTAAGGCTTTTTTAGACATGAACATAAAAGGAGTTCAATGCTAACTTCTCAGTATTAAATATGTCTGCCTTATTATTCAGACTTAAGCAAGGTATTAATAGAATTATCCACAATTGAACTAAAAGTGAGACAAATTGAGAAGTTTAATTGATGCCGAAGTTTGGAGGAGTTGACCAGAGTTTTGAGAGAAACTTTTAAAACTGTCATCATCAAGTAAAGGTGATATATTTTGATCTGAGAAAACCCCTATCTGACCTCCAGTAAAGCCTATCCCCACATAAAACCTCACTTTAAATATTACATTTATGAGAATTGAAATGTGGTTGATGAATAAAACATTTTACAATAGAGAAAATAAGAACCAACCTATCTCTTTTCGGCTGACCTGGTTGTTAAGTATTAGCCTCAGATTAAAACACAAAATATAATTGTCAATATAAAATAGCATGTATTTTAATAACAAGGTTATTATAAAAGGAAATGAATGAAAGCAGGAAGTTCAATAGTCAAATTCACTAAAATTATACTACTTTTCTATTTGAACAAGTTAAGTATGCTCAAATAATTGATTTACTTCAAAACTGCCTGAAAGAAAACCAAGTTGGGTCTGGCAATCCTAATGCTACTCTCTATTTTTCAAATCTGAAATGTATATTTTTTCCATTGGCGGCAGGGGGCCTGGGTGGTATATTTCCACATATACTAGATATAACACATGATAGAATCTTATATATGAAGGAGGCCTGAAAGTTCCTCCTTGTGGCCTGAGGCATAGTTTGGGAGACTAAAGGAGATCACATTATCCAAGAAAGATGACTGCAGGGTCTTGGTTATCATTCTAGCATTCTCCTACTCCAGCCCCCAGTCAAAGGTCATTGCACCCGACCCTGGGCCTATTTTTCCTCATTGGAAAAGTCCAATGACAGGCAAAAGTCAATAGCAGAACTAAGAGATTTAAAAATAAATGACCAAGCATTCTATTCTCTCTGCATTCCACCTAAATTAATAAGGTAATATTTCACTTTCACTGTCAAAAATTAATAGAGAAACTTTTAACTCTATCAGAAGCATGAAAAGGTTGTGTTTAGATTTTTAGATTTATATTCTTAATGCTCATTTGTCCTTGGTCAACTGTATACCAGGGTTGGCTGCATATTAGTTGGGAGGAATGGAGTATTGAAATCACTAGAATTTCAGTGGCTTAAAGTAATGTAACTTTTACAGAAAGACAGCCAAATCAATAATTTATGTGCAAGATGAAATTTCCATGTTAATAATATACTACATTGTACTACATTTATAAACACCTCATATTTTCCTCCCAAAGTTTATAAACACACATATATACACACTTATTGTTGGAAGAAAAGGAATTAAGATAAATCACTTACTTTTCAGAACAAAACAAATAATCTATAAAAAAATTAAGTATGTATACTACTCTACGGAATTCATATCTTGTCTGCTGGGGAACGGCATATATTTCATTGAAGAGGGATCAGAGACACTGGAAAACTAAACTCAAAGGCAGGCAAGACAGTGAAAGAACTGGGATTAGAATTTGAATCTTGTAAGTGTAACCAAGTTTCCTTTATACTAGATTAGGTTCTCTTCAAAAAGTATTATTTCAAGTTGATAGGACAGTATTCTTAAATTCTTAACTCTCCTTTACTTAAATAAAGTGATGCCCTCTAGTGGCTCTCTTTAAAATAGCATTAAATTGAATATACAAGGTCATCTTTACTGTAAAAATGGGTAGTACACGGTGAACGCTAAAAATTCATCTCACTATCAGGATACAGTGGGACAAGGATTACCGAATGACAAGAATCTAATGCACCACTGCATTTAGAGAAGGGAAGAACGTTAGTACCAAAATCTAAGTCTTTGCCTTGATCTACAGTTGTCAGTTAGACATATTATGTCCATTACTGCCATGAAATTCAAGAAATAACTATTTGGATTGATTGGACTATAAGTAAAAGACATTAGACTTTTATTCAAAAAGCCACTGTCATGCTTTTTTATCATCCAATCTTCAATATTCAGTGCTCGCCAGTTCTCCTTTCTCTTGTTGATAACAAATCTAATATTCTCTTTAAAGTCCTTTCCTCTTCTTTACAGAACATTTGATCAAATTAACAATTCCTTCCTTTTATAACCTCTCAGTCTGTAAACTCCTTGTCATTTTCTCCCACCTCTCCTCCTTCACACTAGAACTAAACTCCCTGATTTTTCCTATCCATACCTGAAGTACTTCCATCTCCAAATCTCCAAATTCTACATTCACTCAGGACCTATCCTAATGATATCTTCCTTTTTAAAAATTTATTTATTTATTTTTTATTATGTTAGGTTAGTCACCATACAGTAAATCATTAGTTTTTGATGTAGCATCCCATGATTCATTGTTTGCATATAACTCCCAGTGCTCCATGCAATATATGCCCTCCTTAAGACCCATTACTGGCCTAACCCATGCCCCGCCCTCTTGAAACACTCAGTTCATTTCTTGGAATCCATAGTCCCTCATGGTTCACCTCCCCCTCCGATTTTCCCTCCTTCGTTCTTCCCTTCCTTCTCCTAATGTCCTCCATGCTATTCCTTATGTTCCACAAATAACTGAAACCATGTGATAAGTGACTTTTTCTGCTTGACTTATTTCACTCAGCATAATCTCCTCCAGTCCCATCCATGTTGATGCAAAAGCTGGGTATTCATCCTTTCTGATGGCTGAGTAATATTCCATTGTATATATGGACATCTTTATCCATTCGTCTGTTGAAGAGCATCTCTGCTCTTTCCACAGTTTGGCTATTATGAACATTGTTGCTATGAACATTGGGGTGCATATGGTCCTTCTTTTCACTACATCTGTATATTTGGGGTAAATACCCAGTACTGCAATTGCTGAGTCATAGTGTAGCTCTATTTTTAATTTTTTGAGGAAGCTCCATACTGTTTTTCAAAGTGGCTGCACCAAGTTGCATTCCCACCAACTGTGTAGGAGGATTCCCCTTTCTCCACAGCCTCTCCAACATTTGTTATTTCTTGCCTTTTCAATTTTTGCCATTCTAACTGGTATAAGGTGGTTTCTCAATGTGGTTTTGATTTTATTTTATTTTTTTTTGTTGGTTCTTTTTTTTTTTAATTTTATTTTTATTCTTTGCCCAAGGGGTACAGGTCTGTGAATCATCAGGCTTACATCTTTCACAGCATTCACCAAAGCACAAACCCTCCCCAATGTCCATAACCCATCCACCCTATCCCTACCCTCCCACCCCCCAGTAACCCTCAGTTTGTTTTGTGAGATTAGGAGTCTCTTATGGTTTGTCTCCTTCCCCATCCCATCTTGTTTCATTATTTTTCCCTCCCTACCCCCCACGACCCCCCACCCTGCCCCTCAAGTTCCTCATATCAGAGAGATCATATGATAATTGTCTTTCTCTGATTGACTTATTTCGCTCAGCATAATACCCTCCAGTTCCATCCATGTCGTTGCAAATGGCAAGATTTCGTTTCTTTTGATAGCTGCATAGTATTCCATTGTATATATATACCACATCTTCTTTATCCATTCATCTGTTGATGGACATCTAGGTTCTTTCCATAGTTTGGCTATTGTGGACATTGCTGCTATAAACATTCGGGTGCACGTGCCCCTGAGGATCACTACCTTTGTGTCTTTAGGATAAATACCCAGTAGTGCGATTGCTGGGTCGTAGGGTAGCTCCATTTTCAACTTTTTGAGGAATCTCCATACTGTTTTCCAGAGTGGCTGCACCAGTTTGCATTCCCACCAACAGTGTAGGAGGGTTCCCCTTTCTCCGCAACCTCGCCAACATCTGTCATTTCCTGACTTGTTGATTTTAGCCATTCTGACTGGTGTAAGGTGGTATCTCGCTGTGGTTTTAATTTGTATTTCTCTGATGCCGAGTGATGTTGAGCACTTTCTCATGTGTCTGTTGGCCATTTGGATGTCTTCTTTGGAGAAATGTCTGTTCATGTCTACTGCCCATTTCTTGACTGGGTTATTTGTTTTATGGGTGTTGAGTTTGAGAAGCTCTTTATAGATTTTGGATACTAGCCCTTTATCTGATATGTCATTTGCAAATATCTTCTCCCATTCTGTCAGTTGTCTTTTGGTTTTGTTGACTGTTTCCTTTGCTGTGCAAAAGCTTTTAATCTTGATGAAGTCCCAATAGTTCATTTTTGCCCTTGCTTCCCTTGCCTTTGGTGATTGGTTTTGATTTTAATTTCTCTGATACCTAATGATGAACATTTTTTCATGTGTCTGTTAGCCATTCGTATGTCTTCTTTGGAGAAGTATCTGTTCATGTCTTCTGCCCATTTTTTGACTTGATTATTTGTTTTTTGGGTGTTGAGTTTGAGAAGTTCTTTATAGATCTTGGATATCAGCCCTTTGTCTGTAGTGTCATTTGCAAATATCTTCTCCCATTCTGAGTTGCCTCTTTGTTTTGTTGACTGCTTCCTTTGCTGTGCAGAAGCTTTTTGTCTTGATGAAGTCCCAAAAGTTCATTTTCACTTTTGTTTCCATTGCCTTTGGAGACGTGTCTTGAAAGAAGTTGCTTTTGAAGTTGATGTCAAAGAGGTTACTGCCTATGTTCTCCTCCAGGATTTTGAGGGATTCCTGTCTCACATTTAGGCCTTTCATCCATTTTGAGTTTATCTTTGTGTATGATGTAAGAAAATGGTTGAGCTTCATTCTTCTGTATATAGCTGTCCAATTTTCCCAGCACCATTTATTGAAGAGACTATCTTTTTCCCATTGGATATTTTTTCCTGCTTTGTTGAAGATTAGTTGACCATAGAGCTGAGGATCCATATCTGGGCTCTCTATTCTGTTCCATTGATCTATGTGTCTGCTTTTGTGTCAATACCATACTGTCTTGGTGATCACAGCTTTATAATATAGCTTGACATCAGGCAATGTAATGCCCCAAATTTGTTTTTCTTTTTCAACACTTCCTTGGCCATTCGGCGTCTTTTTTGGTTACACACAAATTTTAGGATTGTTTGTTCCAGCACTTTGAAAAATGCCAATGGGATTTTGATCAGGATGGCGATGAAAGTTTAGATTGCTCTGGGCAGCACAGACATTTTAACGATGTTTATTCTTCCGATCCCTGAGCATGGAATGTCTATCTTTTTTTGTCTTCTTCAGTTTCTTTCATAAGTGTTTCTAGAGTATAGATCCTTTACCTCTTTGATTAGATTTATTCCAAGGTATCTTATAGTTTTTGGTGCTATTGTAAATCAAACTGATCCTCTAATTTCCCTTTCTACAGTTTCATTGTTAGTGTATAAGAAAGCAACTGATTTCTGTGCATTGATTTTGTATCCTGTCATATTACTGAACTGCTGTATAAGTTCTAGTAACTTGGGAGTGGAGTCTTTTGGGTTTTCCACATAAGTATCATGTCATCTGCGAGGAGAGAGAGTTTGACTTCTTCTTTGCCAATCTGAATACATTTTATCTCTTTTTGTTGTCTGATTACTGTTGCTAGGACTTCTAGTACTATGTTGAACAATAGGGGCAAGAATGGGCATCCTTGTTGTGTTGCTGGTCTTAAGGGAAAGGCTCTCAGCTTTTCCCCATTGAGAACAATATTTGCTGTGGGTTTTGCATAGATGGAGTTTATGAAATTGAGGAATATTCCCTCTATCCCTATACTCTGAAGAATTTAATCAGGAAAGGATGCTGTATTTTGTCAAATATTTTTTCTGCATCTATTGAGAGGACCATGCAGTTCTTCTCTCTTCTCTTATTGATTTCTTCTATCACATTGATTGATTTGAGAATGTTGCACCACCTAGCATCCCAGGAATAAATCCCACCTGGTCATGGTGGATAATCCTTTTAATGTACTGTTGGATCCTATTAGCTAGGATCTTGTTGATAATTTTGGCATCCATATTCATCAGGGATATTGGTCTGAAATTCTCCTTTTTGATGGGGTCTTTGCCTGGTTTGGGGATCAAAGTCATGCTGGTCTCATAGAAAGAGTCTGGAAGTTTTCCTTCTATTTCAGTTTTTTGAAACAGCTTCAGGAGAATAGGTATGATTTATTCTTTGAATGTTTGGTAGAATTCCCCAGGGAATCCATCAGGTCCTGGACTCTTGTCCTGGATTCTCCAGTTCTTTAAGTGTAAAGATAGTTTGTGTATTCGGGATTTTTCTATTTTTTGGAGTGAGGCTTGGATGGCTATCTATTCTCCCCTTAGGACAGCCTTTGCCATATTCCATAGGTTTTGGACTGATTGATGTGTTCTCATTCTCATTGCTTTCCATGAATTGTTTAAGTTCTTTGATTTCCTGATTGACCCAAACATTCTTAAGCAGGATGGTCTTTAGTTTCCAAGTGTTTGAATTTCTTCCAAACTTTTCTTGTGGTTGAGTTCCAGTTTCCAAGTATTGTGGTCTGAGAATACGCAGGGAGTAATCTCAATCTTTTGGTATTGGCTGAGACCTGATTTGTGACCCAGTGTGATCTATTCTGGAGAAAGTTCCGTATGTGCTCAAGAAGAACGAGTAGACTGTTGTTTTAAGGTGGAATGTTCTGTATACATCTATAGGTCCATCTGGTCCAGTGTGTCATTCAAAGTCCTTGTTTTGTTGTTGTTGTTGTTGTTGTTGTTGATTTTCTGCTTAGATGATCTGTCTATTGCTGAGAGTGGATTGTTAAGGTCTCCTTCAATTAATGAATTATTATCACTATGTCTCTATTTTGGTTAACAGTTGGCTTATGTAGTTGACTGCTCCCATTTTCGGGGCATAGATATTTACAATTGTTAGATCTTGTTGGGTAGACATTTTAAGAATGATAGAGAATCCTTCTGTATCTCCTACTACAGTCTTTAGCTTAAAATCTAATTTGTCTGATATGCAATTGCTACCCCAGCTTTCTTTTGTGGTCCATTGGCATGAAAGATGGTTTTCCATCCCTTCACTTTCAGTCTGGATGTATCTTTAGGTTCAAAATGAGTCTCCTGTAGACAGTATATGGATGAGTCCTGTGTTTTTATCCAATCTGCAACCCTGTGCCATTTTATGGGAGCATTTAGGCCATTCACATTGAGAGTGATTATTGAAAGATATGATTTTGTGGTCACATCATGTTGCTTGTGAGGTCCTTGTTTCTATACATTGTCTCTATCACTCTTCTATATCACTCTTGGGGTTTTTCTCTTTTATTATAGAATCCCCCCCTTATTATTTCTTGCAGGGCCAGTTTAGTGGTCAAATATTCTTTCAGTTTTTGCCAGTCTTGGAAGCTCTTTATCTCTCCATCCATTCTAAATGACAGCCTTCCCAGATAAAGTATTCTTGGCTGCATGTTCTTCTCATTTAGTACCCTGAATATGTCTTGCCAGCCCTTTCTGCCTTGCCAGGTCTCTGTGGACAGGTCTGACATTAGTCTAAATTTCCTCCCTCTGTACATAAGGAAACTCTTCCCCCTAACTGCCCTTAAGATGGTTTCCTTGGTTTTAAGATTCACTAGTTTTACGATTACATACCGGGGTGTTGGTTTATTCTCCTTGATCTTGGGAGATGTTCTCTCTGCCTCTTGGACACAAATGCTTGTTTTTTCCCCAGATTAGGAAAGTTCTCAGCTAGGATTTGCTCAACTATATCTTCTAGTCCTCTCTCTCTCTCCACCCCCTCAGGGATCCCAATAATTCTGACATTGGAATGTTTCATGGCATCATTTATTTCTCTAATTCTGTTTTCATGGATTCTAAGCTGTTTGTTTCAGACCTCCTCCTGATCCTTCTTTTCTATCAGTTTGTCTTCTAGATTACTAATTCATTCTTCTGCCTCATTTATTAGAGGCACCTAGAGGTGCCTAGCTATTAGAGGACCTAAATTAGATTGGATTTCATTGACAGCATTTCTAAATTCTGCCAGATCAGCTCTCACTTCTGTCCTTAGAGAATCTATCTTCCCATTAATGGTTTTCTCCAACCTAGCTATTGTCTGCATAACTGTTACCCTGAAGTCTATTTCTGACATCTTGCTTATATCTATATCCATTAGTTCTCTGGCAGAGGTCACTGTCTCTGAATTTTTCCTGTGTTGGGGGCTCCTCCTCTTAGTCATTCTGTTGAGGGGTGGTTGAGGGGATGTAAAGAGTCCAAATTATTGACCACAACCCAAGCAAGATGCACCTGTTTTATAAGGACCTTGGGGTTGTTGGCCTCTTGTTCTTCCAGCCTGTCTTCTGGGGGACGGGCCTGTCATGCTATTACTCAGGCAACCCTGTTTGGGCAGAGTTGCCCTGCCCCCTGTGGGGGGGATGGGCTCAGTGAGAACTGGTTTTGGGGGTTGTTGCCTGGAAGCTTTCCCTGGTGGCTCTCCATGTCTCTTTTGAGAGTCAGAGCGGAAGTGACCATATCCAAACCTCTGTCTCAGAACAGAGGTTGCAGTCTGCTCTTTACTGAGTTCTCCAGGCCACACTGTCTCTGTTTCTCTC
Organism: Ailurus styani; assembly: GCA_002007465.1. Classification (NCBI taxonomy): domain Eukaryota; kingdom Metazoa; phylum Chordata; class Mammalia; order Carnivora; family Ailuridae; genus Ailurus; species Ailurus styani. The sequence continues at coordinate 1,761,538 of LNAC01000102.1, read as the reverse complement.
CGTGCTGCTAAAAACCAACTCCTGCGTTGTGCCCACAGCAGCACTCTCAACCCTCGCTTCCAGGTCTGGGCACATCTCTGCCCTTTGTGTTTCTAAAACCGCCAGCCACCCCAGTTCACATACATGTTTCTGCAGCTCCAGGTTTCAGTTTGGGGGGCTTCCCTAAAGCCCTTTCCCCGCTGCTACCAGTCTGCAAATCTGTGCCCAGTCTCCAGCACGGAGGCTTTTGTGCTCTGGTGGCACAGGATCCCAGAGGCTCCCTCCTTCCTCCATTTATCTTCTGATACCTGTCCCCAGAATCACAGCTCCCCACTTCACACCTCAAGACCAACCGCCTGAGATATTCTGTTGTTATAGATTCAGATAAATCTTCTTACATCTCAGGCTGATTTCATGGGTGTTCATGTCCAGCTCAATTCAGGGGGACTGGTTGAAATAGGGGTCCCTATTCCTCCACCATCTTGCTCCCCTCTCCCCTAATGCCATCTTCTTCATGAGGCTTTCATTGCCCCTCGTAGTTAGTACTTTCTCTATTCATTAAATCTTTCATAGCCTTCTATACATGACTCTTATAGTATATTTATTACAATTTTCCCTGAACAGGCACTTCCCAGCAAACGAGTTTCACATATGACCACCACCACCACCACCACCCTGCCACTAATTGTTTCTGAGTAACCTGCGGTAACAAATCTAGTCATCAACCATGTAACAGCTCTTTGTTGGCCCTCACATATGACTTTCCTTCTTTGTATCATCACTGCTATTCTGTTTTCCACTAAATACTATCTGAATCCTCTTGAAATTCCGTGTCCAGGTATGGCCTAATATTCCATGTCCAACAGAGAGAATTCTTTAAGCCCAATGTTGTATTACACAAAATGGAGCCATCAAATTAGTTCTGAGGCTCCAATACCTTACCTAAGGAACACCAAATATGATGTCTATATATGGCTTATCTATGGACATGAATACACGGTGGTCTGACCCAAAGACTAATCTCTGTCACATTGAAACTATCTTTTCCCACCGGATAACTAAAGCCTCATTACTAGGTTGGTCTCTCTTCCTCAAAAAGTTAGCTCATTTCCAAAAAGCCTCACTGGTCCATATTAAAATAGACTTCAAGCACACTCATGAGTTTGCCAGATAAAGCTGTATGTTCTTGCAGTGTAGACTCAAACTGAATTTTGCTCACCAATCCACATTCCACCTGTTCTAATTCCTAATTAAACTGCAATTTGAAAAGCTATCTCCATATTTATGTCATTATTTCTCTAATCAAACTTAGCACAGAGTTTCACACACCCAGTAGTAACTAAATAAAAACCTGAAGAATTAATGATCAAATGCAATACCAAATTCCATTTTTATCTATTTCTCATAAATTCATCCCTTCCATGTTTAAATAGCTGTTCGTAATTATAAGTTTTTTGTGTGTAAATGATATGTAGAGACTACAAATAAACCTTAGACTAATAATACTTCCACAAATTTAATCACAGAATATGTTACTACTATCATATGGGAAATATCATACTCTATTACTGATTTTGGTCAAAATCAGAGTACATTAAAAAGGAAATGGTGAGTCAAGGGGTTTTGCTTTCCAACAATTTATCCTATTTTAAGTAAGTGGGAAGTTTAAATTTATGTAAATATGTGCATATAAGATATTTACATGGAGGTAAATATTTGTTTCCTATGCTTTGCAGTCTATATTTTTAGGTTCTGTCATATAGAAATAGAGCTACAAATGGTATATTCTCAAAGAGTTTCGTTTTGGGGTGAGATTTTTCTTGGTTCCATAGAGGGGTAACATTCTCCTGATGGATGTTTCCATATTAAATATCATTCACTAATGTCATAACAAACTACTCACAAAGGTCAAAGCTTGGGGAACAAATACAAGAAACAATGAAGAAATTAAGAAATAAATGCTTATGAGCTAAGGTTTTTGGATTCTTCTATTTAACAAAATTTATAGTGGGGAAATCTGGTGTCTTCTGTGCAAGAGACCAACTTAAGAGTTTTTTTGTCTTGTAGCTAGCTGTTTTCTTCATCACAAATGGAAAACACAGTAAAGACAATCAAAATGGTCTTCATTATAATTAGTGGAAATACACTATGCATTTCATTACTCCCATGTAGTACATTTAAATACCCGATGATTGATCATTGCAGCCAATAATATCTCCAGTTGGGAATCACCATTATATTAACATTTTCATCCTGCATCTTAAAATTAGCAGTAAATCAAGTTATATTTGTAGGTATGGCAGAGTCTGTTAAATATATCACAATATCAACTTTCACTTTCTTTCTTAGTTTACCCTAATTTTATTTCAAGGTATTGTTATGAGTGTAAAAAATATTTTTCACCTCTTTGGAGCTAGGTGGCCATATTTTGTTTTATTTCTGTATGCTAAATTTATTACAGCTCAAAATTATATTTTTTCCAAACATTCAGACTTTTTATTTTTGACTCTGGATAATGCTATATGGCATCCTGGCCTCTTATAGTTTCTGATCCAAGTTTCCAAAACATCCCTGGTATGGGGGCATTGAAGCCAGAAAATTTTACAGTTAGTTTCATATTTTGATTTGTATCTAATGCAGTCTGATTCTTTACTTTTCTGTTTCACTTTTTTTGTGATAATTTTGAAGTTTAATATTTCCTCATAGAAAGCCTCAGTATAGAACAGTAACCCAAAGAATATGTCCCAAGAGATCAATTCTTATGTGGGGGTGAGGCAGAAAGAGGGTTTCTTTTTTTCTCCAGCTTTATGGAGATATAACTGACATATAAAATAGTGTAAGTTAAAGGTGTACAAGATGATGAGTTGATGTATGTATATATATTGCAAAATAATTACAATAAGGTTAGTTAGCATATTTGTTACTCAGTTACCCTTTCACTTTGTAGTGAAAACCTTTACTGTCTACTACCTTAACAATTCTGAAGTATATATAACGGTGTTATAATCACCATGTTGTAATTAGTTCCCCAGAACTTACTCATCTTATAACTGAAATTTTTTACCCTTTGACCACATTCACCCATTTCCCCCATGTCCCCACCCATGACCACCAATCTACTCTGTTTCTAAAACCCAGGGATTTTTTTTTAGATCCCATATGTGAGTGAGATCACACAGTATTTGTCTTTGTCTTATTTATATCACTTAGCATAATGTTCTAAAATTTCATCCATGTTTTCACAAATGGCAGGATTTGCTTTTGTATGGTTGAATGTTATTTTTTATATACATATATATATCATATTTTCTTTATCCTTTCATCTGTTGACTGACAATTTTCCGTGTCTTGACTTTTGTAAATAATGCTTCAAAGAACATAGGAGTGAGACATCTCTTTGCGATAGTCATTTCTTTTCCTTCAGATATTTGCCCAGAATTAGGATTGCTGGATCATATGATAATTCCATTTTTAATTATTTGAGGAACCTCCATACTGTTTTCCATAGTGGCTGTACCAATTTATACCACCATAAACAGTGTACAAAAGTTCCCTTCTCTCTGCATCCTGAACAGCACATTATTTCTTACCTTTTTCATATTAGCCATTCTAATAGGTGTGAAATATCATCTCATTTTGGTTTTTATACGTGTTTCCCTGGTAATTAACTATGTTGAGCACCCTTTTAAGTACCTATTGGCCATTTGTATATCATGTTTGGGGAAATGCCCATTCAGGTCCTTTGACCATTTGTAATAGGATTATTTGTGTTTTTACTATTGAGTTGCCTGAGTTCCTTTTATATTTTTATATTAACCCTTTATCAGATATTAATTGCAAACATTTTCTCCCATTCCTTAGGTCGTCTTTTCGTTTTGTTGATTATTGCTTTTTCTGTGCAGAAGCTTTATAGTTTGATATGGTACCACTTGTTAATTTTTGTTTCTGTAGCTCCTTTTGGTGTCATATCCAAAAAATTCATTTTCAAGGCTGATATCAAGAAGTTTTTCCCCTATGTTTTCTTCTAGGAATTTCATAGTTTCAGCTCTTCTGTTTAAACCTTTATCCACTTCAAGCTAACTTTGTGGGTGGTATAAGATAAGGGTCCGAGTTCATTTTTCTGCATGTGGTTATCCACTTTTCCTAACAGCATTTATTGAAGAGATGATCCTTACTCTATTGAGTATTCTGGTTCCTTTGTCAAATATTAGTTGACCATGTAGGCAGGGGTTTATTTCTGAGCTCTTGATTCTGTTCCACTGATCTATGTGTCTGTTTTATTCTACACTGTATACCATACTGTTTTGATTATTATAGATTTATAGTATAGTTTGGCATGAGGACACATAATGCCTCCATCTTTGTTCTTTCTCAAAATTTCTTTGGCTATTCAGAGTCATTTGTGGTTCCACATGAAATTTAGAATTGTTTTTTCTATTTCTGTAAAACTGCCATTGGAATTCTGGTGGGGGTTGCACTGAATTTATAGATGGCATTGGGTAGTATGGACATGTTAATAATAATAATTTCTTGGATCCATGAACACAAGACATCTTTCCATTTATTTGTGTCTTCTTTAATTTTCTTCATCAGTCTTACACTTTTCAGTGCACAGACCTTTCACCTTCCTGGTTAAATTTGTTCCTAAGTATTTTGTTGTTTTTGATACTCTTGTGAATGGGATTATTTTACTTCTTTTTCAGATAGTTTGTTGTTAGTGTATAGAAATGCAATTGAATATTGTATCCTGCAACTTTACTGAATTTATTAGTTCTACCAGTTTTTTTGGTGGTGTCTTTAGAGCCTGCTGTATATAGGATCATGTCATCTGCAGAGATAATTTTACTTTTTCCTTTATTATATGGATGCCATTTATTTCTTTTTCTTGCCTGACTTATCTGGGTAGGACTTCCAGTACTATGCTGAAGAGAAGGAATGAGAGTGGGCACCCTTGTGTTGTTCCTGTTTCTGAAGGAAAAGCTTTCATACTTTCCCCATTGAATATGATTTTAGCTGTGGGCTTGTAATAAATGGTCTTTATTATGTTGAGGTACATTCATTCTATACCCAATTTGTTGAGATCTTTTTTATCGTGAAAAGATGTTGTATTTTGTCAAATGCTTTTTCTGCCTCTATTGAGATGATCATATGATTTTTATCCTTCATTTTATTAATGTGATATGTTACATTTTTTGATTTGCAAGTGTTGAACCAACCATTCTTGCATACCAGGGATGAATCTCACTTGATCACGATATAGGATCCTTATAATGTTCTGTAGTATTTTGTTGAGAATTTTTACATCTATATTCATCAGGGATACTGGAGTAGTTTCTTTTTCTTGTAGTTTCCTTTTCTGGTCTTGTTATCAGTATAATGCAGGCCTCATAAAATGAGTTTAGGAGTGTCCCCTCCTCTTCCATGTTTTAGAATAATTTAAGAAGGATTGGGATTAATTCTTCTATAAATGTTTGGTAGAATTCTCCAGTAAATTCATCAGGTCCTGGGCTGTTCTTTTTGGGAGATAATTTTGATTACTGATTCAATCTCCTTATTTCTTATTGGTCTATTCAGACTTTTTATTTCTTCATGATTCAGTATTGGTAGTTTTGTTTCTAGAAATTAATCCATTCCTTTTAGTTTATCCAATTTGCTGGCATATAATTGTTCATAGTAGTTTCTTATGATGCTTTTTATTGCTATGGATGTAAAGTTTTCTTTTTCATTTATAATTTCATTTATACTTTTACTTCCTCCCACACACATTTTAAGTTATTAATGTTAACAATTTATATTTTATATTGTCTAATAATAAATTATTGTATTATAATTATTTTTAAGACTTTTTTAACTTTTAAACTAGAGTCATAAGTGATTTATGTACACCATTACAATATTAGAGAATATGAATTTGACTATATATTTGCCTTTACCATTGAGTTTTATACAGTCAAATGTGTATGTTGGCAGGACCATAGGCTGTACTCCATAATTGCTCCTGGTCAAGTGTGGTCTCAGGCTTGTGCTCCCTGACCAGATAGAGCCACTGGCTAGACTCATTTGAGGGGGAATGCAGGCTATGCCCTGAAGGTTGGCAAGGCTATACACTGGACTTTGCCATTGTATAGGTTGTTGGTTGTGCTCTGTTTTGGGGTGAAGTCAGTGGCCAGGGAGCTCACTGGCCAGGGGGTTCCATCTGTACCCTGCAGTAGGTGGAGCTGGAGACTAGCCTCTATGGTTGGATTGGGTTGCTATCCAGGCTCCTTGGTTAGGTGGGGCTAAAGGCTATGCCCCTCAGTTAGGAAGTGTCACTCACTGGCCTCCCTGCCCGGGCCTGGCCACACACTGTGTTTAGCAATTGAGCAGGGTCATAGGTTGTGCTCTGTTGCTAGGTGTGTTTGCAGGCTGGACTCCATGGCTGGCAAATGTAGACTGAGCTCTAAGGCTGTTTGGTTTCACTGTTGTGGCTCCTTCGTTACATAAGGCCAGGGGCTATGCTCATCAGCTGGGCAGGGCTGCTGGCTTGGCTTTCTGCCCAAGTGAACTATAGCATGTCTTCCAAAGCTGCCAGGCATCTATGGCCAGTTTTCTCAGAGGAGCAAGACTGGAGGTTATGGTCAACAATTGCTACAGATTTGCTTCCCTGTCAGGCAGGGCCATAAAATGGGTTCCATAACTAGTATGGCCTATTGGTTGGGGAACCAAATCAGGCAGATTGCCACTGAGCTTCCTAGCTAGACAGGGCCACCAACTTGGCTATGCAGATGGTCAGAGCTGATGACTGGAATATTTGCTTGGGTGCCACCACAAGTAGAAATGCAATTCACCAAGATCTGACTGCTATTTGCTTTAACCAGCACCCCATTTCTCTGTCTCAAAATGATCCCCAATGGTCAAGCTTGGCAGATTCCCCCAATGGTCCCCATGAGAAGACATCTGAGTGGGCCTCCTAGGAAGCATAATGCAGTGCTGAGAAAGTTTTATGTCCACCTTGGGCTCTCTTTTTTCCCCATTAGAGAAGCCATAGGCCCAGGAGGGGCACCTTTGGTTTAATGCTATGTTGAGTTGGAGGAGGGACAATATGGTTGAGATGAAGCCACTCCTCTTAACCTTCTTAACATAGTCCTTCTTAATTCCTATAGTCTAAGGCAGTGTTTCAGCCTCATCCTTGGGCTCTGGGATTTTCACAGTGGTGTCATGTGTATGGACAGTTACTAACTGATCATCTTGTGAGGTGAGCTGAAGTCAGGAACAACCTATGTCACCATCTCAATGATGTCCCATGTCAGCAAGATGTTTTAAATAGCAGTGAAAACCATAAACTAAGTCATGACAATAAAAAGCATTTGGTTGAGTCTAAAGTGTGTGTGTGGGTGGGGGTTGGCAAATATCACATAGAAGGAAGAATGTGAAGTAAGGGGAACAACTGTTCTAGAGTTGCAGACAGAAAGAGATGGTGTTACAAATGAAAAACTGAAGTTCAGAAAATTAAGCACCTGGCCCCACATTGTTGACCTATTTAGGGTACTCTCGCCACTTTGTAGTTCTCTCTTGAATAAATATGAAGTGGGGAAGCTGTTGGATCACTGGTCTAAAAACTGATTTCCATGTAAATACTACAGAAGACAATCAGGGTATCACAGAGGTGCCAAGGCCAAATACCCAGAAAGAAACACAGTTTGCCATAGGAAGGAAATCACTGCTCTTTCCTTACTTCCTATAAAAGTTAAGCCTTCTACTCCCATCCCCATGAGGTGGTGGCAGACTGTTGAAGTGAAAGTTCTGAACTCTCAACACTCATAAAAGAAAGAAGAAAAATATGATTAGTCAGCATTTGAGACATGGATATAATCATTTTTTCACTAGGGGTGATATCTCTGCACTGCAAGGACAGTTCAGACTGCCTCTCATTCTGTGTTCTTACTCTCTTCCTGATGGCCATGAATGGGTTTAGAGTTTACTATATAACCTACCTCTGCCCTCAAGTAGGTTCCAAAAAGGGAAGTTGATGGTGTAATTGGATGAAGGACATGCCAATGGGAAGAAATAGGCAAGCCCTAAGAAAAAGTAGAATTGTGAGCAGAAAATAACTGTTTAAAAACATAAATATTAGATAGGGATCACAAATTGTGGAAACACAGTATTTCTCAGTTCCCCTTCAGCAACATATATACTAATTTTTAAAGCAGGGAGAAACCTGCTTTAAATCAATCATAAGAGATTCAGAAATGGTTTGGGACATCTAATTAGATAAATTTGCAGTGAGAGAGGGCAATGAAGCAAAGGCCATAGCTATTGGGAACCCAAATAAACAAATAACATATCATAAGCCCATAAAAATAATGGCCTCTCTTTGTATAACCTTGGAATAATACATTTAATTTGGGGAATCTTCAGTGTAACAAAATGTAGATTAAATGAAAAGATTCACAAGAGAGCTGAAAAGCATTTAGAGAAACAGAAGTATTGATTTATACCACTGATTTACAGATTAAATACACTAAGTATGTAGACCTTAACCAAATAATAATTTACCCTGCTCCTAAATAACAGACCATAAATATTTTAAGAGTATGCAACCAATAAGAAAAGAAAAGTGATTTAACTGGCAATTAGGAGAACAAATCAGTAAATACAATTGAATTAGTCATTTTAGTTTGGGCAAGTTAATTTGATATGTGCTCTATTTGGAGACCTTCCTTCCTCTTGGCTGGGTCAACGCTATATCACTGTAGATGTAATACTATGTGCTTTGCTCTGACAAAATTGCTCCATTTATCCAAAATCTTTTTCTGCACTAGGATTTTTTTCATTTTGCTTTACCAGGAACTGAAATCATAGCAATGTGTGAAGCCCTCGCCTAAGGTCTTTTCTCTAAAAAATTCCTCTGATATCATATATATGTTACTTAGAAGGAAGAGAAGCATCCTGAGATCTGTTTAGAACATTAGCCCTAGTTTATTCATAAAGATTTTAAATTTCCATCTTAGAAAGGACAGTAACCTAGCTCTCAGAGAAAAAGTTCTGAGGAAATTAATTTCACTGGAAATACGACCTTTGCTCAGCCTTGATAAGCCCTTACCTGGTTGGATAATATAATTTTGTAGGAATATACAGGGCAAGCTCAGAAAATAGGTGCTGGTTGAAGGATGGTACTGTTAAGTGGAAGAACTTTTCAGAACTATCAAATGTTATGTTTTAAGTTAAGAAATTTGAAAATTGGTTAAGAATGACTTTGCTATTTATATGCCTCAGAGCTAACTCGGTAGTCTCCAATGTGTGTTCTTAAAAAAATCTAATTCAGATGTGGGCAATCTACAACCCATGAGCTAAATCCTGTTTTTGTAAATAAAGTTTTATTGGAATATATCCATGCTCACTTGTTTATGGATTGTCTGTAGCTGCTTTTCCTAAACAACTCTGCTACAAGAATAGTTACATGCTTGCAACAGAGCCTGCATATTCTGCGAAGGCTAAAATACTCACTATCTGGCCCTTTATCGAAAATGTTCACTATCCTTGCTCTGGTTCTCTGAGATGTTATTAGGTATTACCTAATCAAAAAGTTTGGGAAACAGTTAAATAAAATTAAGGATTTTTTCATAAGATTTCTCAGAGTCTTTAATATACTAATCCCTAAAGGGAGTATTCAATATCTCACAAACTTATTTGAGACCACAATTTTCTTTTCATGGAATATCTTGAAGGACCTGTTTTCTGTAGAACATGCTTAAGAGAATGGTATGGTATTCATTCAGATAAAAGACACATTAATAGAATATTCACTAAATGTTAAACATTAGAGATCCAAAGATGTTTAAAATGCCACCTTTTCTCTCAAAGACTTTGCTGCCTATTAAGAATCCAAATATTAAATGAATAATCACAGTGAAGTTCAGGAAGTGCTAAACTAGGGCATACAAAATAATCAGTACTAGTTCAAAGAAAAAAAATCAACTTTGATTAGGGTGGGTAGAGGTTGGAAATCAGAAGGAAGGTACAGAGAAGATTCTTGAACCATGTTTTGAATGATGCATTAAAAATTTTCCTTGAAGAAAATGTAGAGAATGTCATTACACACAGAGAAACTAACATTTCTATAAAATAGAATTTTGGTTTTGGAAACTACAAAGAATTTGTCTTTGAGAGGTCCAGAAGATCCGTGGTTAAAGTAGTAGCCAAAATTCATGTCCCCAATCTTGAATGACGTATAAGGATCTATGAGAAACAGGATTAGCAGTCAAATTAGAGAGATTACATATCATCTGTGATGACACCACACAAAATGATGAAACAATCAGCAATACTTCTGTTTCCCACAAGAACAAGAATTTGAAAAATAAAATGTAACATGAAATTCAGAAAAAAATAGGGAAAGTTTTAAGTGATAATTTACATTGTAGTGTCCTGTGTGTGGCAATATTCAACTTCTCTTTTGGATAATGAATGGAATAATGCATTGAAAGTATGGGTACACCAGGAGGAGCGGTAATTTTGACTGTAGAAAAATAACATCAATTTCGTGGGGAGAGTTTTTCCCAATCTTCCTAAAAAACTACAGATTTCCATGTTAGCCTGGATGCATTTGGAAGCCCAAACAACAAAAACGCCTGGCACAAAGATTGGCATGATAATCAAAACTAGAGATGAACAAAACATAAAGTAAAAAGATGCTTTGGCAACCATGTATAAGCCAAAGACCAACAGACTCCTAATAAACAGTTGGTTATTAGTGTACTTGGCATTTTATGTTTCAGGATGATGACAAGAACTCTGTTAAAGACTGGTATGGGTAAGATCTAGAAGTATTAACAGATATACTTTCTGTTCGCAATTTTCAAGTGCTGCCTTGATTTTTTAAGTATTTCTCTTCACTTTCATCAATTTTTTCCCCTGGTAACTTCCTATCACTAGCTGATCCCTAAAGCATCTATTCCTTAGTTTTTCCAATATTGTTCCCTTTACTCAGCCTATAAAAGGTACTCACTTAGATGACAAAGGCTTTCTGCTATAAGACCTCTTAATCTTTTCTTTTTACCTAAAAAAAAAGTCTTTAGATTTTATCAATTATCTATTCTTCCCCTTTTGTCTTAAAAGAATAAATGAGCTTACTCCTTTCTATGGCTAGCCTTTCAGTCTGCTAATTTTTATCTCATTTGACTTCCAGAATGTGCCTCATAAATTCTCTTTCTTCATCAGCTTCACTCCGGTTCTTCTCTGTTGGCTTCTTTCTTCATCTATCTATATGCTAAGGGTTCTCCAATTCTAAATAAATTATTCCTCAACTCTGTTCTTCTACTTTTTTCCTTTTCATTCTTGTAAATACTCATAAAAGTAATTCTCCTTCAATTCCACCATTCTTCATTGTTCACTTTAACCTTCACCCCAGTATACTTTCTATCTACACCACTTCACTGAAACTTTCTTAAAAATCACAGGTAGTACCATTGCCAAATATCACAACATTGATTATTTTCCTATCCTGCTTTATCACAAGCATTTGACAATATTAAACTTAGGTTTGTTAGTGAGATTCTTGCCTCCTCTGGCTCTAGTGGCCTGAACCTCTTTCTCCTGTTCCTTTGCTTACATCTCCTCCCACCAAGTACATCATGTGTAACTTAAAACTCTGTGCTTTCCTCTTTTCTCTTCTGTATATTCTGCTTCTTTAGGCATTTATTCTCTCACACTAGACTATCATAGCAACACCCAAATTGGACAGAGAGCCCACCACAAAATCAACCCAAGGAGGTGACACCAAGACACAAAATAATTAAAACAGCAAACACTATTGATAAAGAACTTTAAAAGCAGCAAGTTGCACACAAGTGAAACCTCAAAAGGCTATCAGCAGATTTTTCAGCAGAAACTTCACAGGCCAAAAAGATAATGGCATGATATATTCAAAGTGCTGGGGAAAACAAACAAACAAACAAACAAACAAAACCGTCTCCAACCAAGAATACTCTATCAAGCAAGGTTATCAATCATTCAGATTAGAAGGAGAGAGAGTTTCCCAGTTAGCAAACATTCATGACCACTAAACCAGCCTTGAAAAAATGTTAAAGGGGACTCTGAGTGGAAAGGAAAGACCATAAGCATGAGTAAGAAAAGTAGAAAGTACAAAAGTAGTAAGATTATATATAAAAACCAGTAAAGGAATTTACAGACTAAAAGCATATAAAGCATGACACCATACACCAAAGATGTGGGGAGGAAGGAGTAAAAATGTAATCCTTTTTGAATGGTTTCAAACTTAAGTGACCAATAACTTAGTATAGACCTCTATATGCCTAAGATAATATATGCAAACCTAATGGTAATCAATAATTTTTAAATGTTAATTGTTATGCAAACTATAAAGAGAAAAGAATCCAATTATATCACTAAAGAAAGCCAGCAAACTGTGAGAGAAGAGAGCAAGAGAAGAAAGAAGCAAAGAAGGACTATAAAAACAAACGTAAAACAAGTAACAAAATGGCAATAAATACATACCTATCAATAATTATTTTGAATGTAAATGGACTAAATGATCCAGTCAAAACATATGAGGTAACAGAATAGATAAAAAAGCAAGACCCATCTATTTGCTGCCTACAAGAGACTCATTTCAGGTTTCAGACACATACAGATTGAAAGGAAAGGGATGGAAAAGCATTTATCATGCAAATAGAAATGAAAAGAAAGCCAGGGTAGTATGTTATATTGGATAAAGTAGATTTTAAAACAAAGACTATAACAAGAAATAAAGAAGGACATTATATAATCATAAAGGGAAAAATCCAACAAGAAGATAGAACAATTGTAAATATTTATGCAACCAACATGGGAGCACCCAACTACATAAAAGAGCTAATAACAAAAATAAAAGAAATAATCAATAGTAATTCAAAAGTAGTAGGGTTCTTTAACACCCCACTTACATCAATGGACATATCATCTAAACAGAAAATCAACAAGGAAACAGTGGCTTCAAATAACACATTGGACCAGATGGATTTAACAGAAATATTCAGAATATTCCATCCTAAAACAGCAAAATACACACTCATTTCAAGTTCACATGAAACATTCTTCAGAATAGATCATATATTAGGCCACAAAAAAAGTCTCAGTAAATTTAAGAGGACTGAAATCATACAATGCACCTTTTCTGCCTATAACACTGTGAAACCAGATATCAGCCACAAAGGATATATCTGGAAAGTACATAAATATATGGAGGGTAAATAACATGCTACTAAGCAATGAATGGGTCAACTAAGAAACCAAAGAGAAAATTAAAAAATTCATGGAGACAAATGAAAATGAAACATAATAGTCCAAAACCTTGGGGATGCAGCAAAAGCACTTTTAAGAGGAAAATTTATGGCAATGCAGGGCTACATCAGGAAACAAGAAAAATCCCAAATAAACAATATAACTTTACACCTAAAGAAACTAAAAAATAATAATAATATATGCCCAGAGTCAGCAGTATGAAGGAAGTAAGAAAGATCAGAGCAGAAATAAATGAACTAGAGACTTTAAAAACAACAGAAAAAATCAAAGAAGCCAAGAGCTGATTCCTTGAAAAGATGAACAAAATTGGTAAACTTTTAGTCAGATTCATCAAGAAAAAAAAGAGAGAAGATCAAACAAATAATCTCAGAAATGAAAGAGAACCAAAAATTGACACCATCAAAATACAGAGGATTGTAAAAATGTATATGCCAACAAATTGGACAACCTAGAAGAAATGGATAAATTTCTAGAAACACATAACCTCCCAAAACTGAATCAGGAAGATATAGAAATTTGAACAGACCAATTATTGGCAATGAAATTGAATCACTAATCAAAAAATTCCCAATAATGCAGCAAAGGCAGTCATAAGAGGGAAGTACATTGAATACAGGCCTACCACAAGAAGCAAGAAAAGTCACAAATATACAACCTAACCTTACACCTAAAGGAGCTCGAAAAAGAACATCAAATAAAGCCTAAAACTAGCAGAAGGGAAATAATTGAGATCAGAGCAGAAATAAATATTATAGAAATCAAAAAATCAGAACAGATCAATGAAACTAGGAGCTGGTTCTTTGAAACAATTAACAAAATTGATAAACCCCCTAGCCAGACTTATCAAAAAGAAAAGAGAAAGGACCCAAACAAATAAAATCACAAATGAAAGAGCAGAGATCATAATCAACATGCAGAAATACAAACAATCATAAAAGAGCATTATGGGCAATTATATGCCAGCAAATTAGACAATATGGAAGAAATGGATAAATTCCTAGAAGCACATAAATTACCAAAACTGAAACAGGGATAAATAGAAAACCTGAACAGACCCACAATCAGCAAAGAAATGGAATCAGTGATCAAAAATCTCCCCACAAACAAAGAGTCCAGAGCCAGATGGCTTCACAGGGGAATTCTAGCAAACATTTAAAGAATAATTAATACCTATTCTTCTGAAGCTATTTCAAAAAAATAGAAAGGGAAGGAAAACTTTCAAACTCATTCTATGAGGCAAACATTACCTTGATTCCAAACCAGACAAAAGCCCCACTGCAAAGGAGAATTACAGACCAATATCCCTGATGAACATGAACGCAAAAATTCTCAACAACATACTAGCTAATCGGATTCAACAGTACATTAAAAGAATTATTCACCATGATCAAGTGGGATTTATTCTGGGGATACAGGGGTGGTTCAATATCCACAAATCAATCAACATGATATACCACATTAATAAAAGAAAGGACAAGGACCATATGATCCTCTCAATAGATGCAGAAAAAGCATTTGATAAAATACAGCATCCTTTCTTGATAAAAACACTCCACCATGTAGGGGTGGAGGGAACGTACCTCAACATCATAAAAGCCATATAGGAAAGGCCCACAGTGAATATCATTCTCAATGGGGAAAACATGAGAGCTTTTCCCCTAAGATCAGGAACACAACAGGGATGCCCATTCTCACCACTGTTGTTAAACATAGTACTAGAAGTCCTAGCCTCAGCAATGAGACAACAAAAAGAAATAAAAGGCATCCAAATCAGCAAGGAAGATGTCAAACTTTCACCCTTCACAGATGACATGATATTCTATATAAAAAACCCAAAGGACTCTACCAAAAAATTGTTAGAACTGATATATAAATTCAGCAAAATCACACAATATAAAGTCAATACACAGAAACCTGTTGCATTTTTATACACCAAAAATGAAGCAGCAAAAGAGAAATCAAGGAATTGATCCCATTTATAATCATACCAAAAACCATAAGATACTTAGGAGTAAACCTAACCAAAGAGGTAACAGGTCTGTATGCTGAAAACTATAGAACACTTACAAAAGAAATTGAAGACACAAAGAAATGTAAAAACATTCTATGCTCACAGATTGGAAGAACAAATATTGTTAAAATGTCTATACTACCCAAAGCAATCTACATAATCAATACAATCTCGATCAAAATAACACCAGCATTTTCACAGAGCTAAAACAAACAATCCTAAAATTTGTATGGAATGAGAAAAGACCCCAAATATCCAAAGTAATGTTGAAAAAGAAAAGCAAAGAGGAAGCCATCACAATCCCAGACTTCAATCTCCATTACAAAGCTGTAATCATCAAGACTGTATGGTATTGGCAAAAAAACAGACACATTTAGATCAATGGAACAGAATAGAGAACCCAGAAATAGACCCACAACTATATGGCCAACTAATCTTTGAAAAAGGAGGAATGAGTATCCAATGGGGGGGGGGGAAGCAGTCTCTTCAACAAGTGGGTTGGGAAAACAGGACAGCCACATGCAGAAGAATGAAACTGGACCACTTTCTTACACCATACACAAAAATAAATTCAAAATGGATGAAAGACCTAAATGTAAGATAGGAAACCATCAAAAATCCGAGAGAAGAACACAGGCAGCAATCTCTTTGACCTCGGCTGAAGCAACTCCTTACTAAACACATTTCAGCAAAACTAAAAGACAACTGATGAAATGGGAGAAGATATTTGTGAATGACATATTGAATAAAGGGCTACTATCCAGAATCTATAAAGAACTCATCAAAATCAACATTCAAAACATAAGCAGGTTAAATGGGCAAAAGACATGAATAGACATTTCTCCAAAGAAGATATACAAATGACTAACAAACACATGAAAAATGCTCAACATCACTCATCATCAAGGAAATACAAATCAAAACCGGAAAATGAGATACCACCACATACCTGTCAGAATGGCTAAAATTAGCAACTAAGGAACAACAGATGTTGGTGAGGATGCAGAGAAAGGGGAACCCTCTTATACTGTTGGTGGGAAGCAAACTGGTGCAACCACTCTGGAAAACAGTATGGAGATTCCTCAAGAATTTGAAAATAGAACTACACTATGACCTGGCAATTGCCCTAGTCGGTATTTATCCAAAGGATACAAAAATGCTGATTCAAAGAGGCACATGCTCCCAGTGTTTATAGCAGCACTGTCAACAATAGCCAAATTAAGGGAAGAGCACAAATGTCCACTGACTGATGAATGGATAGAGAAGATATAGCATCTAAGTGATGGAATATTACCCAGCCATCAAAAAGAATGAAATCTTGCCATTTGCAACACCATGGAGCTAGAGAGTACTATGCTAAGTGAAATAAGTCACTCAGTGGAAGACAAATACTATATGATTTAACTCATATGTGGTATTTAAGAAACAAAACAAATGAACAAAGAAAGAAAGAAAAGACAAAAAAGAAACTCTTAAATACATAGAACAAATTTCTGGTTGTCAGAAGGAGGTGGATTGGGGAATGGGTGAAATAGAGGGGCTCAACAGTACACTTATAATGAGCACTGAGTAATGTATAGAAATATTAAGTTAAATCATACACCCAAAACTAACATAACACTGTATATTAACTATATTCAAATAAAAAATAGAAAATAAATGAAAGATTTTTTTAAAAATTTAAGGCCCGCATATATGAAATGTATTGTTTCTGTAACATTTCTGCTAGGTTATGTGCTTCATTCTGCTACTGAGCATGTCTTCCCACCTAGACTCATTTTCTAGAGGCAAGCTGCACTTTTTTATCCTATCCTCCCCCTTCCTAACCCACAACTCTGTGATTTGCACATTTTATGTGTATAAAAATATGGCCTGTTGATGTAAATGTTATATTAACATCATTATTAACTAACATATTATAACATATTATTTATGATTATATAACATGATTAAATATATAATTATAATATGCAATTATATATAATCACATAACATATTATTTCTATTTATAACATATTACAACATGTTAACATAATATGTAAATATTATATTTTATAGATTCACACCTATAAGAATACTTAGTATGAATCTATACCTTAAAAAGCTTATGCAGCTTAGCTAGAGTTCAACTATTTTATCAGAGGGTAAAGTGAGTTAAAGTTTGTATAGTGCCTTAGGCAGAAATAATCTGATTTCTGGAAGGCAAAATGGAGAAGATTGTTATATAAGTAGATAAATGATTTTTTATGTCAATACAAGACATCTCTTTATTTTTGAGATATAAGTGATAACGCAGCAACTATTATTAATATATACTGTTTCTTGTATCCTATTTTCAATTTAAATAAAAAATCATTATTGTTCATATGTATTTTAGAGCTCCTATTTTCACATCTTTTGTTCATGTTCTGCCCTAATTTATACAACTAAGATAAATTCATTATTGTGAAGTTTTAAAGAACATTAATAAAGTTATGATTCTAAAAATATCACACTCTCATTGTAGACATTTTGGAATATGCAAAAAGTAAAAGAAAATAAAGATCCTCCATATTTACATTGCCTGTGAGATAATCACTCCTAGTAACCTAATGTGTTATCAGCATCCTGTTTTTCATCTATATACAACAAAACTGAGATCACTGCATATGCAATTTTATATACTGTTTTATTTACTTACCATTATACCATAGCATGTCCTCATGCCTTTAAGTATTTTATAAACACCATCTTAATGTCCTCAGAGCATTCTATCATGGATGTATCATATTTCATTCAACCATTTTTCCATTTTGGTATTTTAAATTATTTTCTGTTATATTATTACAAATAATGCTCTGATGAATATCTTTATACATAAATCTTAATTCATGCTTTAGTAAAATCATAATTTCATATTTTGATTCTGCCTTGTTTACAACTTCATTTCAGACCATAGGTTATATAGGTCATTAGAGTATGCTTTTGAGAATGTAAAATATTGGGCTAGGCAATCCACTTTGGCATCAGTGGAAAGAAGGTTGAAGAATTTTATAAATTAGATACCATGAATGTGCCAAGAAAAGAGCATTAGCAACCTTGGTTGAAGGTCCTCTTTCTATTAGATCTATACATGTTCTGTACCTTATCATCACAAAATTGAATTTGTCTGGATGGTTTGTTGAGAAGGACAAAAAGATTTTCTTTAATAGTCTGCTTTTAAGTACAATGATTCTTTGTCATCACCTATGGAATATAACAATTGTCCTTGAGGTTATGAATACAGTAAATCTGGTTTTACATGTTTGTTGTAAGAAATTGAATTTACTCACTATGTTTGGTAAAGTAAATTGTATTTATTAGGATATAGTGTTGTAGGCAATTGAATTTACTTCCCTAAGTTGTAATACACACACAGCAAAATAATGATTAACTAACTCACTGCCTACAATATCACTAGCTTTATCCTGTAACTTTACCAAATGGTATGAATTCACCGTGAATTACAATCTTTGTCTTTTGCTTGCTCCCTACATTCTGTGTGAGAAAAATTATTCCAACAACAAAAATTCTTTCGTCATCAAGATACACTCCTAAAATTGGAATTGATAGAAAGTCTTAATGAAATTTCGAGGCCTTTTATACTTTTTGCCAAAGAGATACTCTAAAATTTATTTACTCAACAAATTCATATTAAGCATTGATAAAGCTAGGCACTGCACTGGTTAGCAGGGACACAGTCCCTATGAACAATATATTTGTCCCAAATCATGCTTCTAATTAAGTGTCCATCACACTGTGCCTTTGCCACACTAAGTATCATTGTTTTAAATCTTGATGATTTAATCTGACAAATAAAGCATACTATTTTATTAATTTATATATTACTACTGATGTTAAAATTCTCCTTATATCTATTTTTTTCTTTTTCATTTACTTATTTTTCTACTGGGCTTTTTAATATAACTAGTCATAGGAGCAGATTATATATTAGGAATGTCTATTCTTTATATTATTTATGATAATACAATTTATATCAAATATATACATTCTACATGTTATATGGAAGTGTTATTTCCATCTATTGCTTTTGTTTTTAGATGTTTTCCATTGTTTTATGCTTAGAAATGCTTTTGCCACCCCAAGATTAGACATACATTCATTCATATTTTCTTCTCTTCCCCTTGTTTTTATCTCATATTAAATCCTTCATCCCTCAGAGAGGAATTTTGGTATATAAAATAAAGATCTAGATTTACTTATTACCAAATTTCTTAGGAGTTTACTACAAATCAACTTATTAACATTTTTATATCCCACAATTATGCTTTTTCTCTTTGTATGTTTAATAATTTTAATGTAGATATTATAGATATACTATTATTTGTGTTTCCCAGTGCAAGAAGACCAAGACTTTTATCTCCATGATAGATTGCATATTAATTTTAAATTCCGTTCTTGGCTCTTCTCTCTTCACAAAGTAGTTCCCACCCGAAAGAAGATGCTTGCTGACTTCTTCTCAGTTTGTGAGTATTAAGGAATGAATAAAAATCTTTTCTTTCCTGTTTTGTCTTGCTGCTGTATTTCAGCCCTAAATATGTCTTAGTTAAAGAAGTTCTAATAATCCTGTTAGACAGAAAAGAGAGTTGCCATGCAGGAGTTTTTCTCCTACTGCATCACTTTTCACAGCATAGCACTTACACCCAACTTAGACAGGCAAAACAATGCTATAAATTTCAGTCATCAAAATGCAAAAATTGTAACTTTCTTTAATTTTTCAATAATAAGATTTAATTTCTAGGTAGGACCTCTAATGTATCAGATAGCAGTACTCTCAATCAGGTCTCTGCTTACCTACCTCCTCCTTCCCAAATTTGCTTTTAGGTTACATTTGTGAATAGTCCTGAACCATATAGGATGGGCCAAGGTTGGGGTGAAAGTAGAGGGTAAAATCTTGTCCTCCCCAGTACACACTGTCATCCTAGGTACCAAGCATTTTTCCACTCTAATAATAATGTAGTTCAGTATGTCATCTCTTGTTCCATTAAAGGCCCTCAAGTATGGAGACTCTCCTTGTATGCTTTTGCCATCTTGGCTCATGGATTATTCTGTTGGCCCCATGACTAGCAAAGCCATTCTAGTCAGTTATTCTCCCTTGCTACCTACATGAAAGGCAATGTGAACAGTACCCTCAGCAGTTGCAAAAGTAGTAGCTCTGAATATACCATCATGCCATATCTACTCTAGAGTGCTTTATTTGCAAGTCTCCTCTGCTCTCCACTCCTCTCAAATTCCCAAACCTTTATTTTAGTTTCAGCTGTGCCTCAGTATACACACACACACACACACACACACACACACACACACACACACACACACACACATACACNTCTCAGTACACACACACACACACACACACACACACACACACACACACACACACAGAGCAAATAGAATATGGGAAGGATGGAGTGCCAGAAATTTCATTCTTTGCAAGTTAAAACCCTACCCGCCTCTATTCACACAATGCTTTCTTCCATCTTTTTCTAGGTCTGTCAAATTTGAAGGACCTTTGTCTGCGCTTGGGAGTGAGAAACCTAAGCCTGACTCTGCAGGGATTCTCCTAAGTCCTGAATTCTCTTAGGAAGGATTTTCAACCTATGAACACTCTTTTTCCACTCTTACCAGTATAAAAGTTCTAATTAATTTTCTTATTGATATTTGAGCCTAGGGAAGATCAGAAATGGTCATTTTCTTTATCTTCACTTTCATTTGTTTGTATTTCAAGCCTTGTTCAGTCATATTAAGCAGAATTATAAAAAAATTAAAAGATGTCCAACAAACCAGTCCGAAGGCCAAGGAGAAGAGGTGAAATCTAAAAGATGGCACAGATGAGAAAGGTTTCGGAAACCAAAGAGACAGAGGAATAAATACTGAAGAGAGAGTCCCTGCAGAGGGGAGAGACTTTCAGACAGATCCAGAGATGCTTGATCCCTAGGAATAAGAAAGACCCTTTTGGGAATAGATCCTTAAGTAGATAAGACAAGATCAATAGAGTAGAGGAGCATATTACTCCACTAAGGGAAAGTCTGTGTGGATTAAAACAAGCAACTTAAGGTTCACATTACAGCAAATTGTCCAGTGCTCTGGACTTTGAAATATGCACCTACATAATTGAACATGCAAGGCTTACAGAGACTAAAGAATCCAAATGCATTTGGAACTGATGATAAAAAGGTGCCATGGAAAGGCCTGCACTTTGGGTGATATCATTAAGAGAGTATACAGAGAGTAATTAATTATTCCTAAATGAACATTTAGTAAAATGGAAGAAGGAAGCTTTAATTTTCAGGTTTTGCTAATTCTTGTGTCAAATTAAAACTATGCTCACATTTCATTAATAAGAAAAGATTTCCTGTTTTATGCTTCTACCTCTGTTATTTGTTGTTTTCAGAATTCATATTTTCTAAAAATCTTACCTAAACTCCATTCACATCCAACAATATGGCTCTGATAACTAAATTTGTTTTTCTCATCACAAAATTCTCCCTCTGGGTGAAATTCAAAATCTGTCTCACAAACTATGAGAGACTGTGGACTCTGAAAAACAAACTGAGGGTTTTAGAGGGAAGGGGGTTGGGGGAAGGGTGAGCCTGGTGGTGGGTATTAAGGAGGGCACGTATTGCATGGAGCACTGGGTGTGGTACATAAACAATGAATTTTGGAACACTAAAAAAAAATTTTTAATTTTAAAAAATCTGTCTCAAACAAAGCCATCTATGTCTCTAATTATTTTTAATGCCCACATGTTCTTTAAGCTAAGTGAATATAAAATTGTACAATTTACCTTTACTTTATGAAAAAACAGTCTTGTGACTTAAACAAGCTTTGGGCTTGTTTTTATTTATATCTCAATATTTTCATTGTTTAAGCCATAGACCTAATATCAAATATTAAGTCTAGCCTTCATCTGATCCCAGAGGGAGCATGAATGGATCCACAGTTTTCCACCTGGAAGAAAGGGCACTAGGCTTAGCTGAAAAATACTCAAATAGCAGTTGGGAGATGAGTCCACCTCTCTGGTAAAGAGATCTGGATGGGCACTGAAATCTACTGCAAACCCAATGGGAGAGCTATCTTTTGCTTACATGAAAAGACATGTACACCTGTACTCACTAACACTCAGCCAGACCTCAGTCCATGTCCTGTCACCGAAGACATTTCATGCCTAGAATACTAATGTCAGAAGAAAAATGAGAATAATCCAATTGCTAATTCTGTTCAACTCTCCATAAATAATTTTTAGGTTGATAAGATTCAGATGTTTTTGATAGCCCAAAGGAATAGGTGTCGCCAAAGTTATATTTATACAATTGCACACATTCAATCCAATACCAAGTTAGAGAATAAAATTAGTCTTTAAAAAGAAAATCAAGGAAATATTAAATAGTATCTTTACTATATAAGATTAGATATTTCTACAAGGGTATACTAGTTCTTGTGAGGTGGAAGGGGGATGCCAAGGGAATAACCAAACTATCTTCTTATTCTTTTTACCTAAAAGATGTCAAAACCAAGTGGAACAAAAGGTAGGAAGGTTGATTTTAATTGGTATAGATTATATCTATTGCAAAAGATTTAATTGATGCTGTATAATTTCAAATCAAATTTGTGAGTATGTTGCTGTGTTATACTGGGAGATATCAACCTGAAAATTGGGTGCCTGATATGATCATGCCAATTTAATAATTGAGTAGGAAATATGTATTTCATCTCTTCCTTTGATGCAGTTGATGGTCTTCATTAAGCTCATGTAAAACTCAGTTTTCTCTAATAGTTGTTATTGTTAATAAAAGCTAAGCCCCTCTCATTCAACCTTTTTAATATTTTTTTCAACGAGGAAATTTGTATTTCCAAAATAGCACGTTTTTTTGTCCCTAATTTATTGACACCCTAAGCGTGTCTTTAGCATTTCTATAGCATGGCCCAACAGGAAGGAAGAGAGGTGGTGGGGCCCAGAGTGTCCAGATGCTCTCGAGACCGCTGCCACTTAGCACAGCAGAAGGGTGAGAACTGAGGAATCCCTGGCCACCGCGGACATGGAGATGATGCACCATGAAAAGGAGGAAGAGAGAAAAGCCCAGGTAGGTGGGTGTTGCAGAAAAGCTTTGAGGAAACAATTGAGAGTAGGGGTTAATAGAGGAGAGGCTCAGCACAGCTGGTGAGGTGTGGGAGAGATAGGAGAAGAAAGGGGATTGAAAACATATGCAGCTGCAGGTAACCAATTAAAACCCTCTTCTGGGTTCTCAGAGGAACAGAAAGTTTAGAATTATCTTTAATTACTTCATCAGCTGGGCTGCCTTTCTTTTGGGATATAGGATTATTTTTTTCATGTGTTCATTCAATCATCCAAGTATTCGTTTACCCAACAAATACATATATTTAGCACCTGCTATGTGCCAAGCTCTATTCTAGCCACTGAGATACAATGATGAGAAAAGAAAAATCCCCCACCCTTATGAAGTTCACACCTTAGGAAAGAGAGACAGACAATACACAAATCACAAATCATTAAATGCATTTAGTATGTCAAATGGTGATTATATTTATAATACTATAGAGAAGTACTAGGCTATATAGTGTAGTACATACTACTACTAGTATACTACACTATAGTGTAGTACATACTACTATAGAAAAAAGCAAAGCTGGAAGGGATGTAGGGAGCACTGCAGAGGTTACAAAGTTAAATAGCACATTCAGGAAATGCAAAACTAACCTCTGAAGGGGGTTGCTTTGAGCAAAGTTCTGAAGAAAGTGAGTTAGCTAACTGGTTTAGTTGGAGAAGAGCATTACAGGTGGAGAGGACACATGCAAAGGCCCTAAGGTCAGGGCATGCCTGGAATATCATGTTAGAGTTAAGATTTTTATTCCTGCATTTGGTTATACACACTTGTCTTCTAGTTAATAGTACTGACAGATAGAAAGTAGCTTACCTGTCTTGAAATGGACTACTACCCATTAATGGGCAAAGAAATGTATTCACTGATTAACTATTTGTAAAAATAGAATAAATTAGAAAATAACAGAGTATCAAAGTAATTTTAAGCTTTATTTCAACATTGTATACATTGGTGTTCATGTTACAGGAAGGATGGGTATAAGTATAATGGGTTGCAGTGTAAAAGATATTTCTTACTATGTATCTGTCAAAAATGTCAGAGAAGTACAGAACTATTAAGACTTAAAATTCTTAGTTTTGTATCTATCTTCAGAGCAGTGGTTTCAATAGAAGTGGAAGTTTCCCAAAAGTAGGAAAAGTGGGACATTTCAGAATCATTTAGGATGCACTACCCCCCCACTCAGAAATTCTTATACCTCTTCATCCTGATAATCACTTTAGTGATCCATCACAAACACTGAAAGCAATTTGTCACATCTGCCCTTTAAGCAGAGGCTTTACCACTCTAGTCATGGTGATGGCTGGGCTAAATCTAGCTTCCTTATCACAAAAAATCATGGCAATGAAAGTCTGAGCTCTCAGACTCAAGGTCATGATCTAGACACTATCACAGAGAATGATGAGTATTACTTCTGATAAACTGGGCTAAAAGGGCTACCTTATCTAATCTTTCTGAATGCATACCTGCAAAATGTAGTCTTTCACCTATGTGTCCACATTTGAATAATTAAAAAGGTCTCAATCCATGTCTAGGTCTCTATTTTGAGAAAAGGAGGAGTATTAAAAAGACCTATGTGCAGAAAAATATTGCATTTGTTTTACTTTATGTTGTTTGTACTAAAATTTCACTTATAAGCCAATTTTGGCTATCAGGAAAGATTAGGAATGAAAGCCTACATAGAAAAATCAATAATACTAAATGTCTTACAGTATTCACTAACTTTTTATGATTGTGTGTGTGAAGCATTATTTATTATTTTATCCATTCAGTGATGCGAACAATAAATGGTTTGGTAAGACTAGTATGTCACTAAATTAAACAGAGATTTGTGTTTGAGGAGCCATATTTGCACTTGGATTCAAAAAGTCTTTGTAAATACATTTCTCCAGCATTGCATGTTCAGTTGTTCACTATTAGAGACCTTACTTCTAAATAAGCAAATAGAATAAAAGAAAGGCTGTAGGGTGTCTTGAATTTAAAAACTTTTAAATATGAAACTGTGGCATAAATTTCCCAATAAATGTAACCTATTTTACAAGGAAAGTATGTGTTTTATTCCACTGAAATTATTTGCTTTCATTTTAAATTAATCAGGAAAAATTTCCAGAGTTTTCCTTTAAAAATAAAGTGGAAGAAAACATGTAACAATAGGAGATACCCAGTGTCTAGAAAGAAAATGGAATTATAACATTTTCCCATATAATGCCCTTGAAATTGTGATGTTTGCTTGATACTGTCACTGCTAGAAACAAAGTATACAAATTTTCTATTCTTAAATTTTCTTTCTACTTTTAAAAATAAAATCCATCTGGCCTCCTTAGAGAAGAACCAGCCTCCGTGCCCATCTCCTAATGCTTTTATCCAATTAAACACATATACCTTAATCAGATCATTTAGTGCTATAAACATCTGGCCTCAGATTGTAATATAGATTTCAAATTACAAAGAAATACAGGAAGTTATGTAATGTATAATCGAAACTCACTGACTCATAAGCAGTTTTGTTTTCTTTTGTTTTGTTTTTTTTCACTAGGCACTATCCTCAGTGGAAGTCATTGTTTTCTTGTCAACCAAGTCCTGATGAAACCATCTTCTTACGAAAAGGAAAGCAGATAGTCTGGGGAAGGGGGTGATTGGAGAGATCTCTCCTCTGAAACAGCAAAATACAAGTTTCCTATGTTCTGGGAAGAGAGTCTATCCTATTTGCTTTCATTTAAAAAAAATATTGCTTTCTTGAAAATATAAAATTGAAGTAATTCCCACTTATTTCTGGCCTCTACAGAGGTGAGGATACCCAAGGGACTGTGATAGTAAGATAAAATTGTATTCACAAAGGCTATGTCAATTGATTACCAATTTTCAAAGTCTTAGAACACAGTAAAATAAAAGTTAAAAATAAAATACTCCTAAACCAAACACAGCATCTCACTGGTGATTCAGCAAGAACTTTGGTATCTTACTATACTTGAGGATCAGGTTTATTACATCATTTTTTCACTACATACTACAGTAGAAATACTACATACATATTAGGCTAAATCTGTATAGACTCCATAAAATATCCTGGAGGTTAGATTTTTAAATATATTGCTTAAGCCAGCTAATTGATTTAACAGTTGTTTCTAACTTAATGAAAGAAAAGTGGTACACTCCGGGGCTATTCAAGGTGTCAAATTCAGCATCAAGGGGGATATTTTGAAGTGGAAAGCGTAAAATCGGGGCGCCTGGGTGGCTCAGTGGGTTAAAGCCGCTGCCTTCGGCTCAGGTCATGATCCCAGGGTCCTGGGATCGAGGCCCACATCGGGCTCTCTGCTCAGCAGGGAGCCTGCTTCCTCCTCTCTCCTCTCTCTCTGCCTGCCTCTCTGCCTACTTGTAATCTCTCTCTCTGTATCAAATGAATAAATAAAATCTTTAAAAAAAAGCGTAAAATCAAGTATCACACTTGGAAAGATATAAGACTTGTTTTGCACTATTGTTATGGTGCTTGGCATGTGCTGTACAATTGTCTGCCGAGGTTCAATCCTTGTGCCTCACTTACTAAGCGTATGACCTCGGGCAGAGCTTTTCTCTTCTCAGTAACTCAATTTTCTTATATGCAAGGTGTGGAATAATAATACCTACCTCATAAGGTGGTTGTGAATATTAAAATAATCG
The DNA here is from genome assembly GCA_002007465.1 of Ailurus styani. Lineage (NCBI taxonomy): Eukaryota > Metazoa > Chordata > Mammalia > Carnivora > Ailuridae > Ailurus > Ailurus styani. Next base: position 1,734,451 of record LNAC01000102.1, on the reverse strand, counting down.
ATGTGATCCTTGATTTCTCATTTTCTCAACCTTTAGGCACTTGATCACAAGGTCTTGTCTTCCTCCGAACATACCCCAAGCCTTTCCACTTCTTGCATTCCTCTCCATGCCCCAACTCATTAAGGCCACCATAATATTACAGATGCAAAACCTGATCTCCCTACATCTACACTTTTCTACCTCTTTTTTTTATTTTTTTTTAAGATTTTATTTATTTATTTGACACAGAGAGAGAGAGGTCAGATCACAAGTAGGCAGAGAGGCAGGCAGAGAAAGGAGGAAGCAGGCTCCCCGCTGAGCAGGGAGNTCTCTCTGCCTGCCTCTCTGCCTACTTGTAATCTCTCTCTCTCTCTGTATCAAATGAATAAATAAAATCTTTAAAAAAAAAAGCGTAAAATCAAGTATCACACTTGGAAAGATATAAGACTTGTTTTGCACTATTGTTATGGTGCTTGGCATGTGCTGTACAATTGTCTGCCGAGGTTCAATCCTTGTGCCTCACTTACTAAGCGTATGACCTCGGGCAGAGCTTTTCTCTTCTCAGTAACTCAATTTTCTTATATGCAAGGTGTGGAATAATAATACCTACCTCATAAGGTGGTTGTGAATATTAAAATAATCGATGTGATCCTTGATTTCTCATTTTCTCAACCCTTAGGCACTTGATCACAAGGTCTTGTCTTCCTCCGAACATACCCCAAGCCTTTCCACTTCTTGCATTCCTCTCCATGCCCCCACTCATTAAGGCCACCATAATATTACAGATGCAAAACCTGATCTCCCTACATCTATACTTTTCTACCTCTTTTTTTTTATTTTTTTTTTAATATTTTATTTATTTATTTGACACAGAGAGAGAGAGGTCAGATCACAAGTAGGCAGAGAGGCAGGCAGAGAAAGGAGGAAGCAGGCTCCCCGCTGAGCAGGGAGCCTGATGCGGGCCTCGATCCCAGGACCCCGAGATCATGACCTGAGCCGAAGGCAGAGGCTTTAACCCACTGAGCCACCCAGGCGCCCTACACTTTTCTACCTCTAAGCCATTTTCCCATGTAATCATTTTTTTAAAGATTTTACTTATTTATTTGACAGAGAGAGAGATCACAAGTAGGCAGAGCGGCAGGCAGAGGGAGAGCAGGCTCTCTGCTGAGCAGGGAGCCCAATTCGGGGCTCAATCCCAGGACCCTGGGATCATGACCTGAGCCAAAGGCAACCACTTAACTGACTGAGCCACCTAGGTGCCCCCCATGTAAATCACATCCTTCCCCTTGGAAAATTCTTTAATGAGCTCTTCTTAGTGCTCCTTAAGAAAAAACTAGAAAAAACTAACGGCCAACATAGTCCAGTGTAATTCATTTCCTCCTCATCCACCAAAGTCACCTCTTACAAGTCTGCTCTTCATTTGTTCACCATTCTCTTGTCTTTCCTCACACCTACCAAGTCCTTCCCCATTACAGTCATGAGAAATGTTCTTCTCCAGGACTGTAATCCCTTTCACCAGGCCTCCACATGAACATCTCCTTTTTTATTCCTGAAGTGTATCTTCTTTTTTTAAAGGTATTATTTATTTATTTGATAGAGAGAGAGAGAGCACAAGCAAGGGGAACAGCAGGCAGAAGGAGTGGGAGAAAGAAGCAGGCTCCCCGTGAGCAGGCAGCCTAATGTGGGGCTACATCTGAGATCATGACCTAAGCTGAAGGCAGATGTTTAACTGACTGAGCCACTCAGGTGCCCCCTGAAGTGTCTCTTAAATACAGCATCTTCTTATACATGACGTCCTTTACCATTCTATTTAAAGTGGCCATCCTCTGTTATTCACTATCCCATTACCTTTTATACCAATTATCATACTATTTCATTATCTTATTTATTTGTTGTTGTTATCTAGCAAGTTTCCCCAATCAGAATGTAAACTCCTCAGGGATAGGACATCTTCATTCTTCTATCTTCTGTGTTTGGCACATAGTAGGTGCTTAACAAATAAGATTTCAATAAAGAAAATTCTCACCAGTATTTGTGATACTTGTAAATGCTCAATACATGGGAGTTGTTATCTTGAGAACGCTTTTATTTATGAAAATTGTATAAATTATCATGTAAAAGAGTATATATAAATAACTTGAGAGTATTGTTTTTGATATTAAAAAAATTCAACTCAGTGAATAAACACTGTGATAGTGGATAGCATTCAAATGGATCTTATCATACAGTAATATACTTTGAAATCCTTGGAAAAAAGGTTTAATTCAATGGAGATAGTGAGTTTCATTTTTGAAAACTGAAGAAATAAGAGAATAGTGGGTAGCAGGAAATAAAGAGGAAACAATCTTTGCTGCTTCCTCATGGCTATGTACCTAATTCCACTGGTCACCTCCTGATGCATAGGGACAATACTACACACACACACACACACACACACACACACACATACACAATTAACATGTAGCTGAGCAGTTGGCAGGTGCTAAAATATTTGTTGAATTGAGTTGAATTTGAAAAAAAACATAACAGAGACGATGCCACAGAGAAAGATGATTGAAGATTTACTACTGGGAACCACACAAATGCTAGCCTATTTGTACAATAGCTTGGACCATGGTTTTTCTGATTACTTAGTGATTCTAACCAACTGGCCAGAATTAATAGTTTATTGACAGAATCACAAACAATTAGTTGTTTAACTAAACATCAAACTTGTAGAAATAAATTATCGAGAAAAATTCCATAGGTTATCCAAGGTCTGTAATGGTCCCTATGCATGAGATCTCTTAAAATTCAGGAAACATGTACTTTAATATAATGTGAGGTTATAGAAATGCTATGCTCTTGGATGGGAGGGAAAGATATAAATGACACGGGGTGGGGGGTTTAAATTGTGCCTAGACTTGACTGGAGTAGAAAAGAAGAAAAAAAATGAAGAGAAATTGTAGCTGATAGAAACAGAATCAACAAGAAGAGTTCAGAGAAAAGCACACATAGAATGCACAAAAAGGAAGAAAGGTTTTGGGAATCTTTCATCATACTGAGGTATTCAGAATATCCTATTTATCCCTTATTTTTTTTTTAAAAGATTTTATTTATTTATTTGACACACAGAGAGAGATTACAAGTAGGCAGAGAGGCAGGCAGAGAGAGAGGAGGAAGCAGGC
>LNAC01000102.1:1607652-1731137 GCA_002007465.1 Ailurus styani | reverse complement strand
TTTTTTTAAGAAGCTGGTAAACTTTGTTCAAAAAAATTTACATTTCAAGAGATCTAGATACATGACATTTCAGAGATCTTAGACATTAAGTAAAATGTACATTTTTAGATGTAAAAACTTTTATTAATACCTGAAGATTTCTGTGCTTTATCAGAAATTTTGTAGAATGAAATATCCTATAAATATCCTATATATACAGCATGTATAGAACTGAACAGTTTCTAATATTCCCACAGTTTTCAAAGACCAAACCCAAGTAATATCTCCATTGATTAAACCTCTCTTCACAGGATCTCAAAGGATATTACTGCATGATAAAATTCCTTTGCTACACCTTCTCAGGTGACAATAGATGTTATATCTATATTGTAGAATAGGAAATAGAACAGATGTTGTGAAATTTCTCTAAGTTAAAGCAACGAATCGGGCGCCTGGGTGGCTCAGTGGGTTAAAGCCTCTGCCTTCGGCTCAGGTCATGATCTCAGGGTCCTGGGATCGAGGCCAGCATCGGGCTCTCTGCTCGGCAGGGAGCCTGCTTCCTCCTCTCTCTCTGCCTCCTTGTGATCTGATCTCTCTCTCTGTGTGTCAAATAAATAAATAAAATCTTTAAAAAAAAAAAAAAGTTAAAGCAACGAATCAATCCAAAGAAAACAGTTACGAGCTCAGACCTGAAGACCCAGTTCACCAGGTCTTTACTCTCTTCCTTACTGCCTATAAATAAAATTAATATAATATTGAGCCCCCCATTAGCATTTTACCCACTTCTTGTATATGGTGTTATAAAATAAGTCCAATGAAGTGAAAATTTTAAAAATAAAAGTCAAATTCTGTATTTTATCATTAATTTCAAATAATTTTTTTCATTTGTTCATGTAGCCCTTGGGCCTTTCTAGAATAAAATGCATGAAAATGGACACATATACTTGGAGAAAAAAATTTAAGACTGCCTCTCCTCTTTCTTTTTAAAACTCATACACTTGAACTCCTTACAGAAGTATCTGAAACTCACAGATTAGTAATTTTAATCCCCCATGAATCTACAAGTACATATTTAGCATCTCTGGTACATTACACATTAGAAAAAGATTTTCTGAGAAGTTTGTTAAATATCCGAGCATCTCAAGTGTTCTGATCCAGGTAATCTAGGGACTCAATTTTGAAAACACTTTCTCTAGGAGTTGATACAGTCATAAAAACAAGAAAAATACATAACACAAGAACAACATGTAGTTATCAACGCACAGCAGATGTTACTACACGGTGAATTGTGTGGTTGATGGAGTGCAGGCATAGTCTGTGTTTGCTCCAGAGGGTTGAAGTTCTCCAAGTTACTCAAGTAAATGATTCTATTTGTTTTCTTCTCATTGAGGTTTTAAGACTCAGGCATAACTAAATGAATGAAATGTCTGCCTTTCCACAAAAAAAAAAAAAAAAGCCTGGGGAACGTATTCTTCTCACTAAAACTGAACTAAATCCTGAACCAAATCCTAAAAGTGATCAGTCCAAGGCTTCTTCTATGTTAGGACTACAAGAACCACTTCTGGTCTTGAAATTTTTGAGCAGTTAGGAAAACATCTCTCTTGTATTCTTCCTTCCAGTCCTAGACCGAAGGCTGCACTCCTTTCCTTACAAATCCCCAATAAGTCGCTCCCAAGGGCTTTCAACTTCTAATTCAAACTCCTCAGAATAGTATACAAAGTCTTCATGATACAATCTCTACCTCCCTTTCCAGATTCCTACTTGGCCATTACATCACCCTGACACTCACTCCAGCCAAAGGTAAGATGTTTTCAGATTATAAAACAAGGAAGAAAAGCCCCAGTGAAATGGGCTTTAGAGTTGGTTGATAAAGTGCTTCAATGGTAAGATAAAGAACTTGTGGTCTTTCCATATCTAAGCTCTATCAAGTATTAGATTCATCCTAAAAATGGTTCCCCTGAAGTTGCATGATGACTTCCAATAGCAATAGAGGCTAAATGCATCTTTCTATTCATACGGCAGTAGACAAAAGGAGCCTTCTCACAATTTCTTTTAAGATTATGAAACTTCTTCCTTAGAATTTCCCAGGAAGTCTCTCTTTGGGTCTCATTGGTCCAGATTGCTGAACCAGATATGAGCTAGTAAAGTCCATGTTCTCTCACATTGCCATGTATATCACATTCTTTTGCCTTTACCTTGAATTTCTTTTCCCCTCAAAATGCTTAGGCAGATCCTACTCATCTTATAGTACTCATTTCAAATGTCACCTCCTTTCAAAAAAGTTTCCTCATCATCTTACTCCCTCCTTAAATTGAGTTAGTTGCCACCATTGTATTCCCAAACACCCCATAAAACCTTTACTTAACACTGTAGTTGATTTTCTTGTCTAAATTTCCTAAGTGTGTGGACTGTGCATTGTTCATTGCTATAAATATAACACTTAGCACAGTGACTATCAGTGACTAGGTACTTTAAATATTTTAAAAATATTTAAATAATTAGTAGGGGAATAAATAAAAACATAATCACCATTAAAAAACCCTCCCTAAATAAAAACCAAGAGCTGTCCTGCTAGTTATTCCTTATACTCCTATCATTTAAGGAAAGTCAGGTCACTAGCCAGGAAGTGTCTTGAGAGCAAGGGTCAACACTGGTTATATGCTTAATAAATGTGAATGAATGCATGCATCCATTCATGCATGAATGAATGAATGAAAAACTGAATGAGTGACAAATAAATGTTATAAACTTCCTAAAAAAAGAAATACAATTCTCTGACAAGTCATCCCCTGGGTAGGAGTCAAATCATAGTTCTAATCTGAATAATCATATTTTATAAATAGAAAACTGATAGCTCTGGTTCCTGTCCTCTGGGAGGAAAAACCTTATCTCATTCATCAAACTTCGTTTCACAAACTGAGTTGCCCTCCTCATTGGTTTTACCAGTCTCTCAATTTAATGGTTTTCTTGCTGTGTTTTTCAGAAACTTATGATTTCTTAGAAGTAATAAGAGCTACATTAGGATAGCAATGGGGCCAAGAGTCAGTACAAACAGCCAAGGTTCCTAATTCCTCCTCCTGTTTCCATTAGGTGTGCTTTGATTTTTATCCATTTTTTTATATTAAAGTTCTTTAAGATTTTATTCTGATTTTTAAAACATTAATCAAAATGGCTAGTGTTTATTAATCACTCATGTTGTATCAGGTTAAGTTTAACATGGATTATTAGAGCTTGCAAAAATCCTATAAAATGTGTACTATTACTATCCCATTTTTATAGATTCAGAACCTAAACTTAAATAAACACTCTGATAGTGAAGTTATAATTTAATAAAAATTTTGTGGAGATCAATGTGAACATTCATTCAAAACCTTTAAAATGTTTAAATCCTTCGAAAATATTAATTCATTATCTTTAAGTTATATGGGCACCAATAAGGACCAGTAAGACCCATCATATTTTCTTGATAATTTTGGGCTAAACTGGTTTTTTTCATTGTATTTAACTTATTGACATTCTTCCTCAAAAGTAAATATGCACAATTAGTTCATAAGTTCAACAAGGTACAGATGTGAGTGTTTTAAGTCTCTAGTCCTTCTGGGACTTCAGACTCCCAGTACCAGCCCCTTGGCTCAAGTTTGCATGAAAGCCTGATTATTGTACAAAGCTATAAAGTTTTATAAAGAAATAAGAGGTATAATCCTGAAAAGAGAAAGAGTATTGGGGTTGGACTAAAGAGAATAGGTAAGGCAATATAAAATAGTTCTTGCATGCACCAAGATATATTAGAGTCCAAAGTTGAAATAAGAAGCCCTTATTGAAACTTAAAAGAAATTAACTATAAAGAGATGAGTTATCTCAATAAAAATTTATCTATAAGCTTAAAAATGTGCTCAATCCCTACAGTATTAAAGAACTATGAATTAAAAAACAAGATGTCATATTTAGATTAAGTTACCAAATATTTAAAAGAATGATAGAAGTCATTGTTTAAAAGCAAGAAATCCAAGAAATTGGCATTTAATATAAAGCACAACGGAGTGTAAATGCATGTAAACTTTGAAGGGGGAATTTTAACAAGGTTTATCAAAAACCTTTCATTAAATATTTTTCCATAGTCATTGCTACCCTTTAGTATTTTGTTCTCTCATCCATCTATTCTTACCTGCATAAAATGACAAGGCAGAAAAAATCACCAAAAAAAAAAAGAACAAGAGGCAGTAACAATGGCTAGGTACCTAATCAATGCGGACATTAGTAATATGACAGAACTAGAGTTCAGAATGATGATTATCAAGGTGCTGGCTGGGCTAAATATTTTTCCATTTGCCTTCATCCTGAGAAATAATCAGTGAGGTACACAAAATTATAAGAATACATATCTCAGTATTATTTATAATGCGGGAAAAACTTTAAGCAGCTTCAACATCCAAAGGTAGGGAATTGATTAAATAAATTATGCTACATTCAATAGTGGAAAGTTATGATCCAGTCAATAAAATTTAATGACTTGGAAAATGCTAAAAATACTTAGCAAGTATTTTTTTAAAGTCTTTATAATGGTATTTATCATATGAACTCATTTGCATTTTGAGAAAAATAGACTGAAAAATGTTGCATGGATAATTCTGACTGGTAGAATTTATAAGATTTCCTATATTTTCGAAGTTCTTTTCAATAAGCATACACTGCAATTATGCTCTAGTAATTTTGAAAATAAGTGAACATAACTGTTCAGAGCCTACTTAGATTGGAGAACAAAAAGGAGATGACCTTGGCTGAACACAAAGAAGGAGGCTAGGAAAGGAAATACTTACACATTTGGGGAGCAACGGATTGAAAAGAGACAGAAATGAATAAATAGCCCTCATTTCTTATATTTTGGACCAAAACAATTCAAACGTACTTTAGTGTCTTCAATTGACAGATTGAGGACAAACCAAAATACATGTACTAAACTCTATGAGGCAGGTTTGCAACTTTGGAATCCTTCCAGGTGCTGAGATAGTCAGTCTAATCCTGAGACGAGCAGTCATTAAATGAAGACCTACTAACAGTGGTATATGAAGTTTTCAGAAAACACCATCCTCTCCATTGTTGAATCACTTCAAATTAGCTAATATCCTGCTAATATCCTTAATAAGCCTGCTTCTTTAGCTTAAAATCCAACAGATGACATTGTGTGAGAAAGAGGCAGAAGTTGAAAGTCTTTCCTATGGCCCCCAATGAGAATGATGGAGGAAATTAATGGATGATTGAATCAGTTAAAAGTAAATAAATTCCTCAGCGTGCAGACCAATCTACTTTTTTTATTTGCATTTTTTATTTAAATGCAATTAATTAATATGTAATATTAGTTTCAGAGGTAGAGGTCAGTGATTCATCAGTCTTATAGAATACCTAGTGCTCATTACAGCACATGTGCTTCTTAATGTCTGTCACCCAGTTACACTATCCCCCCACCGTGCTCTCCTCCATCAACCCTCAGTTTGTTTCCTATGATTAAGAGTTTCTTATGGTTTTTTCTTCCTCCCTGATTTTGTCTGGTTTTATTTTTCCAATTCCCCTATGACCCTCTGTATTGTTTCTTAATCTGCACATACGAGTGAGACCATATGATAATGGTCTTTGATTGACTTATTTTGCTCAGCATAATACCCTCTAGTTTCAACCACATCACTGCAAATAGCAAGATTTTATTTTTGATGGGTGTGTAGTATTCAATCATATATATATATGATATCATACATATATATATATATGATATATATGATATCATATATATATATCATATATATATATATATATATCCATTCATCTGTCAATAGACATCTGGGCTTTTTCCATAGTTTGGCTATTGTAGACATTGCTGCTATAAACATGGGGGTACAGGTGTCCCTTTGGATCACTACATTTGTATCTCTGGGGTAAATCCCTGGTAGTACAATTGCTAGGTCATAGGATAGCTCTATTTTCAACTTCTTGAGGAACTTCCATAATGTTTTCCAGATTGGACGCACCAGCTTCCATTCTCACCGGCAGTGTAAGAAGGTTCTACTTTCTCCACATCCTCACCAACATCTGTCTTTTCCTGACTTGCTCATTTTAGCCATTCTGACAGTGTGAGGTGATTTCTCATTGTGGTTTTGATTTGTATTTCCCTGATGCCAAGTGATGTGGAGCATTTTTCCATTTATCTGTTGGCCATTTGTACATCTTCTTTGGAGAAATGTCTTTTCATGTCTTCTGCCCATTTCTTGATTGGATTATTTGTTCCTTGGGTGTTGAGTTTGATAACTTTTTCTAATAGATTTCGCACACTAGCCCTTTATCTGATATGTCATTTGCAAATATCTTCTCCCATCCTGTCAGTTGTATTTTGGTTTCATCGATTGTTCACTTTGCTGTGTAGAAGATTTTCATCTTAATGAAGTCCCAAGAGTTCATTTTTGCCTTCTTTCCCTTGCATTTGGAGACATGTCTAGCAAGAATTTGCTGCTGATGAAATCACAGAGGTTGCTGCCTTTGTTCTTCTCTAGGATTTTGTGGGGTTTTTTTAAGATTTTATTTATTTATTTCACAGCGGGAGAGAGATCACAAGGAGGCAGAGAGGCAGGCAGAGAGAGAGGGGAAAGCAGGCTCCCTGCTGAGCAGAGAGCCCGATGCGGGCCTCAATCCCAGGATGCTGAGATCATGACCTGAGCCTAAAGCAGAGGCTTTAACCCACTGAGCCACCCAGGCGCCCTTCTCTAGGATTTTGATGGATTCCTTTCTTCACATTTACATCTTCATCCATTTTGAAGTCTATTTTTGTGTATGGTATAAGGAAATGGTCCTGTTTCATTCTTCTGCATGTGGTTGTCCAATTTTCCCAACACCATTTGTTGAAGAGACTGTCTTTTATTCCACCAAATATTCATTCCTGCTTTGTTGAAGAATGGTGGACCATAGGGTTGAGGGCCATTTCTTGGTTCTCTATTCTGTTCCATTGATCTATGTGTCTGTTTTTGTGCCGGTACCATACTGTCTTGATGATTACAGCCCTGTAATAGAGCTTGAGGTCCAGAGTTGTGATGCCACCAGTCTTGGTTTTCTATTTCAACATTCCTTTGGCTATTTATGGTCTTTTCTGGTTCCATAAAAATTTTAGGATTCTTTGCTTCAGCTTTGTGAGAAAAGTTGATAGTATTTTGATAGGAATTGCCTTGAATGTATAGATTCCCCTAGGTAGCATAGATATTTTAACAATATTTGTTCTTCCAATTCATGAGCATGGAAATTATTTCCATTTCTTTTGTGTCTTCCTCAGTTCTTTCATGAGTGTTCCATAATTTTCTGGGTACAGATCCTTGGCCTCTTTGGTTAGGTTTATTCCTAGGTATCTTATGGTTTTTGGTGCAATTGTAAATGGGATCGACTCCTTAATTTCTCTTTCTTCTGTCTCGTTGTTAGTGTATAGAAATGCAACTGATTTCTGTGTGTTGATTTTATATCCTGCCATGTTGCTGAATTTCTGTATGAGTTCTAGCAATTTTGGGGTGAAGTCTTTTGGTTTTCCACATAGAGTACCATGTCATCTATGAAGAGGGAGAGGTTGACTTCTTCTTTGCTGATTTGGATGCCTTTTATTTCTTTTTGTTGTCTGATTACTGAGGCTAGTACTACGTTTAACAACACTGGTGACAGTGGACAATCCTGCCATGTTCCTGACCTTAGGGGAAAAGCTGAGAGATTTTCCCATTGTGAATGATATTCACTGTGGGATTTTATGATATTGAGGTATGTTCCCTCTACTCCTACACTGTGAAGACTTTTAATTAACAAAACATGCTGTACTTTGTCAAATGTTTTTGCTGCAACTACTGAGAGGATCATATAGTGTACCACATTGATTGATTTGAGGATGCTGAACCATGCTTCAGCCCAGGAATAAATCCCACTTGGTCGTGGTGAATAATCCTTTTAATGTACTCTTGAATACTATTAGTTAGTATCTTGGTGAGAATTTTGCATCCATATTCATCAGGGATATTGGTCTGTAATTCTCCTTTTTGATGGAGGTCTTTTTCTGGTTTTGGTATCAAGGGAATGCTGGCCTGATAGAAAAGAGTTGGGAAATTTTCCTTCCATTTCTATATTTTGAAACAGCTTCAGGAAAATAGGTATTAATTCTTCTTTAAATGTTTGGTAGAATTTCCTTGGGAAGCCTTGGGAAGACTCTTGTTTTATGGGAGATTTTTGATTATTGTTTCAGTTTCCTTGCTGGTTATGGGTCTGTTCAGGTTTTCTATTTCTTCCTCTTTCGGTTCTGGTAGTTTGAACATCTCTAGGAGTGCATTTTTTTTCCCCAGATTGCCTAATTTGTTGGCATATAGTTTCTCATAGTATGTTCTTATAATTGTTTGTATTTCTTTGGTGTTTGTTGTGCTCTTTCCTCTTTTGTTCAAGATTTTATTTATTTGGATCCTTTCTCTCCTTTTGCATAAGTCTGGCCAGGGGTTTATCACTCTTATTAATTCTTTCAAAGAACAAGTTCCTAGTTTCATTTTTCTGTTCTACTGTTTTTTGGTTTCTAGTTCATTGATTTCTGCCCCAATCTGTATTAATTCTCTTCTACTGCTGCATTTAGGCTTTATTTGGTGTTCTTTCTCCAGCTCCTTTAGGTATAAGGTTAGGTTGTGTATTTGAGACCTTTCTTGTTTCTTGAGAAAAACTTGTATTGCTATATACTTTCCTCTCAGGACTGCTTTTGCTGCATCCCAAAGCTTTTGACAGTTGTGTTTCCATTTTCATTTATTTCCATGAATTTTTAAAATTCTTCTTCAATTTCCTGATTGACCCATTCATTCTGTAGTAGGATGCTCTTTGGCCTCCATGTATTTGAGTTATTTCCAAATTTCCTCTTGTGATTGAGTTCAAGCTTCAAAGCATCATTCCCTGATACCAAAGTTTTGGTACCAGTTGAGACCTGTTCTGTGACCCACTAGGTGGTCTATTCTGAAGAATGTTCCATGTGCACTCAAGAAGAATGTGAATTCTGTTGCTTTAAGATGGAATGCTCTGAATTTATCTGTGAAGTCCATCTGGTTCAGTGTGTCATTCAAACCCCTTGCTTCCTTGTTGGTCTTTTGTTTAGGTGATCTGTTCATTGCAGTGAATGGGGTGTTAAAGTCCCCTACTATCATTGTATTATCAATGTTTTTGTTTAATTTTGTTATTAATTGGCCTATATAATTGACTGCACCCATGTTACAGGCATAAATATTTACAATGGATAGAACTTCTTGGTGGATAAATTCTTTAATTAGGATACAGTAACCTTCCTCTTTCTTTATTTTTTTTTAAATCAGTTTTTGGTTTAAAATCTAATTTGTCTGACATAAGGATTACCACCCCAGGTTTCTGTTGATATCCATTAGCATGATAAATGGTTTTCCACCCCCTCTCTTTCAATCTGGACATGCTTTTGGGTCTAAAATGAGTCTCTTGCAGACAACATATCAATGGGTCTTGCTTTTTAAGCCAATCTCATACCCTGTGTCTTTTGAATGGAGAATTAAGCCATTTACATTCAGAGTAATATTGAAAGATATGAATTTAGTGCCATTGTATTACCTGTAAAGTCACTGTTTCTGTATATTGTCTCTGTTCCTGTCTGGTCTATGTTGCTATCTCTTCACTTAAAGGATCCCTTTTAATATTTTTTACAGGGCTGGTTTAGTAATCATAAATTCTTTTAGTATTTGTTTATCCTGGAAGCTTTTTATCTCTCCTTCTATTTTGAATGACATCCTTAGTGGATAAAGTATTCTTGGCTGCATATTTTTCTCATTTAGCACCCTGAATATAGCATGCCAGTCCTTTCTGGCTTGCCAGACTTCTATGAATAGGTCTGCTTCCAGTCTAATATTTCTATCCTTGTGGGTTATGGACCTCGTTCCCAAGCTGCTTTCAGGATTTTCCCTTGAACTCTGAGATTTGCAAGTTTCTCTATTATATATCAAGGTGTTGATCTATCTCTATTGATTTTGAGGGGGTCTCTGTGCCTCCTGGACTTGAATGCCTGCTTCCTTCCCCAGATTAGGGAAGTTCTCTGGTATAATTTGCTCCAATATACCTTCTTCCCTGTCTCTCTCTTTCCTCTTCTTCTGGGATCCCAATTACTCTAATATTATTTCACTTTATCATATCACTTCTCTCTCAAATTCTCCCCCTGTGATCCAATAGTTGTTTCTCTCTCTTTTTCTCAGCTTTGTTTTTCTCCATCATTTGGTCTTCTATATCACTAATTCTCTCTTCTGCCTCATTTATCCTAGCAGTTAGAGCCTCCAGTTTTGATTGCATCTCTTTAATAGACTTTTTGATTTTGACTTGATTAGCTTTTAGTTCTTTTATTTCTCCAGTAAGGGATTTTCTAGTGTCTTTTAAGCTTTTTTCAAGCTCAGCTAATATCTTTATAATCATTATTCTGAACTCTAGTTCTGACCTCTTACTTATGTACATACCGATTAGGTCCCTGGCAGTCAGTACTGCTTCTTGTTCTCCTTTTTGAGGTGAGTTTTTACATCTTGTCATTCTGTCCAGAGAAGAATAGGTGAATGTAAGAACAAAATACTAAAATGGCAACAACTACCCCAGAGAAATGTATACTAAGGAATCAGAAAAGATTTGAAATTAAAGAAAAAAGTAAATAAAAATTAAAACAACAACAACAAAAAAGAGAATATAATCAGACAGGTGAATAGAACAGAGTAATACACTGGATCCTGTGTGTATTTTGGTCTCTTTGCTAGAAAACTAGATCCTAAAGAAAAATTTATACATGTACAAAAATAAAATTAAATACATTGAAAGGATAGAATGTAACAGTAAAGATGAAAATTAAAAAAGACTTTAACAAAAAAAAAGAGAGAGAGAGGGAGAATATGATCAGACAGGTGAAGAGAACAGAGCAATACACTAGATTCTGGGAGTATTTTGGTCAGTTTATTAGAAGAATCTGCATCCCAAAATTGTAAGGAAAGGAATATATATATATATATATAAATATATATATATATTTATATTTATATATATATTTATATATATATTNAGGAATATATATATATATATATATATATATATATATTTATATTTATATATATATTTATATATATATTTATATATATATACACAAAAATAAAATTAAATACAATGAAAGGATAAAATGTAAGTGTAAAAGTGAAAATTTAAAAAGATTTTAAAAAAGAGTTGATAAAATAAGAAATTGAGTGAAAAAGGAAAGAAAAAAATAAATATTGAAAGCCTGAAGAGTTGTAGGAAAAAATCATGAATTCTATATACTATTTTCCCCAAGTGCTGTAGTTTTGCTGTTCTCTATGACCAGTTAACTGGTCTTAGATGGATGTTCTTGCTGATCTGGGAGAGGGGCCTGTTGTGCTGATTCTCTGGTGTCTTTGCCTCAGGTGGAATTGCACCCCCCTTACCAGGGGGCCAGGTTAAATCAGCTACTCCAGATTGCTCGATGTCTTTTGCTCCTTAAAGGCTTTCCTGGATGCTTTAGAAGATGAGAATGAAAATGGCGGCCTCCTAGTCTTCAATGCTGGAGCTGACAGCTTGGGGCCCCACTCCTCAGTGTGCTCTCAGGGAAAAGCAGTCAATCACTCCTGTCTTCCTGGTTTCTGTCAGCACTGTGTGCTCACCCAGCCTTTGATAGAGTGTTTTTATTTCAGGTACGAAGTCTTGTTTCAAGTCTCTAATCCCTGCAAACTCCTGCAGTGTGCACTTGCACCACTCCTCTTGGGGAGGGAAGGGGGGTCTCACCAGGGTTCTGCCACTTGTTGAGCTCCTGCTTGGAGAGCAGTCACCCAACCACAACAGGGAAGTTCGTGGTATATGGCAACCCTGAGCTACAAGCCCACTCCTGGTTTTGCTCATTGCAGCAAGCTTCCCCACCTGATGCCTGGGAACACTGCCACCCTCAGGGACCCCTGGTCTTCTTGTTACCCTGGGGATCCTAAGACCACACTGCCTCACCTAGGATTCTGCCCCATTTCACCACCTGAGAGCCTTTCAGGCAGGGATGTCCCTCACTAGAGCAGAATTCTAAAAGTTCTGATTTTGCACTCCACTGCTATATCACTTTCCTATGCTGGCTGCTGGAGTGTCCCCCTCCCCAACCCGTGGTTTATTTTCCCATATATCACCTCAGATTCACTTCTCTGAACCTCCTACCTTGCAGAAAGTGATCGTCTTTCTATTTGTAGAATTGCAGCTATTCTTTTAGATCTCTGGTTGAATTTGCAGGTATTCAGAATGATTTGATAGCTCTCTAGTGGAATTCCTAGGACCAGACAAAACTAAGGTCTCCTACTCCTCCACCACCTTGAACTATCTTCCAGAAATCTGCTTCTGATATCAAACTGCAAAGCTCCAAGCAAAATACTTGGTGGTGTCCCCATCATAATAAGAAATGTTATCATCAATTTAAGAAAAACTTATCTTTTAAGGTTTTTCCCAATATTGCTGTTAAGAACTCTTAACACAGTCATTTCATTATAAACATTTCTATCACTATGTTAGGAGGTTTAGAAAAAATAAGCATATGGGACTTTCTTTGTTTTACACTGGCAACATTGATATCTCACCTATCTTCTTACAAAGTAAAAGGATGGTATGTCTTTCAGTTTCAATAGAAGACTTTCAATTTGCAAATTTGTCCCCATCTTTACTTTGAGAAATAGTATTAACTGATACATTTACAAAGGTAAAGATACATGTTTAGTTTTTAATTTTTTTTTTTACTAGATCATGTAGGACATATTCACTGCATGGTGAAAAATTAAATATGGTATATTCTGAGGGCTCCTGTCAGTCCCTTCTTAATGTTTCAATGGTCTTCTCAATGTTTAGTAATTTCATTAATGTATAGTCTTCTTTAATCTTGTCTTACTTATTACCTGTTGTTAAAGGGTACTAAAGTATTCTATAAGCTTGACAGAAGTTTTTTCTTTCTTATTTTGAATAAGAATTTTTTTATTTTCTATTTTCTTTCTATTTTCTTTCTTATTCTGAATCAAATTTCTATCAGTCTCATTGAGTTTGATTTCCATTCATAAATTAATAAGGCTAAATTAAATAATACTAAGTCATCTCTATTTTTATTGGCTCATAGTAAAATAGAGTTGGAAGGAGCCTTAAAGAACAGCAATGAGGGCGCTTGGGTGGCTCAGTGGGTTAAAGCCTCTGCCTTCGGCTCAGGTCATGATCTCAGGGTCCTGGGATCGAGGCCCGCATCGGGCTTTCTGCTCAGCAGGGAGCCTGCTTCCCCCTCTCTCTCTCTGACTGCTTCTCAGCCTACTTGTGATCTGATCTCTCTGTGTCAAATAAATAAATAAAATCTTAAAAAAAAAAAAAAAAAAGAACAGCAATGACTGTCCCCAAAACAGGAATTTCCCCTCTTCAGCTTTTCTAGTGAATGGTCATCAAGACTCTATTTGAACATGACCAGACATGAGGAACTTTGTATGGTGGACATGGTGATGTGCTACCAGACATTCTTCGATGAATGACATGTCCAGCTGCCAGAGGGCTAATAGTAAATAGCCTTCTCCGAGGATTGCCTCAGCTGCATACAGCTGCCTTGACTAGTGCCCATTTCAGGATACCCACAGTCAATGACAGATACAGGATTAATAAGGCATAACGATCCTGGCCCATCTGAAAACAGTTCTGAAGGGCCATTGGGCTTCCATTGCAATTCAACTCCTCATGTAAAGTCCTTTTTAATTTCCCTGCTTTCCAAGAGCACTTTCTTTTTTTTTATAATTTTTTAATTTGAATATAATTGACACACAATGTTACATTATTTTGGGTATTCAACATAGTGATTTAACTAATTTCAACATTATGCTATGCTCACCACAAGTGTAGCTCCCATCTGCCACCATACAATACTATTACAATATAATTGATGACATTCCCTATGCTGTACCTTTTATTCCTGTCTTATTCATTCTTTAACTGGAAGTTCATATCTCCCACACTTCTTCACCATTTTGCCCATTCCCTTACCCCCACTTCCCTCTGGCAACCATCATTGTTTTTTCTGTATTTATAGGTCTGTTTCTGCTTTTGCTTGCTTATTCATTTGTTTTGTTTTGTTTTTAGATTCCACATATGAGTGAAATATGGTATTTGTCTTTCTCAATATGACTTATTTCACTTAGCATAATATCCTCTAGGCCCATCCCTGTGGTCACAAATGGCAAGGTCTTATCCTTTTGTATGGTTACATAATATTTCATTGTAAGAGAGTGTGTGTGTGAGAGAGAGAGAGAGAGAGAGAGAGAGAGAGAGAGAGAGAGACATCTTCCTTATCCATTTGTCTATTGATGGAAACTTAGGTTGCTTCTATATCCTGGCTATTGTAAATAACACTGCAATAAACATAAGAATATATGTATCTTTTTGATATAGCATTTTCATTTTCTTTAGAAATTTTCACTTTCCAATAGTGGAATTATTGAATTTTATGGTATTTCTATTTTTAATTTTTTGAGGGAACTCCGAACTGTTTTCCATAGTGACTATGCCAACTTACATTTCCACCAACAGTGCATGACTAAGGGGTTAATATGCAAAATATATAAAGAACTTACACAATTCAATACCAAAAATAATCCAAAAAAATGGGCAGAAGACCCAAATAGACATGTTTCCAAAAACACTTTTCAATAAATTCCCTGCATGTCTCAGAGACTGCTCCAAGGGAACCCAATCTGCAAAGCTACCTTTGCATATAGCCTCATCCATCATTGTCTTTGTTTTAATCCTATTGAACCCAAAAATATGCCTCTTGCATTTTCACTTAGAGAATCTTCACCTGGGGCACTTCGGTGACGCAGTTGGTTGAGCATCCAACACTTGATTTCGGTGCAGGTCATGATCTCAGGGACATGAGATCAAGTCCCATGCCAGGCTCATGTGCTAGGCATGGAGCTTGCTTAAGATTCTCTCTCTGTCCCTCCCCTCCCCCTCTCTCTAAGGAAAAAAGAAAGAAAAGAAAACCTCCTGTCCTCAGAAACAACACAGATAGGAAGAATATTCAGTTGTTTGAAAATTCCTTTAAATATTTGACTGTTGGAATTTCTCAAAACATAAAGAAATAATCAACATTATAACAATATAACTTAATATTTATGTCAACATATAACTTGTAATTCTTTCTCTAAGTATTAAAAAAAGAAATTTACTACAATGGAATATTATTCAGCCATAAAAAAGAATGAAACTTTGCCATTTGCTTAAACATGGGTAGACCTTGAGGCATTATGCTAAGTAACATAAATCAGAAAGAGAAAGACAAATACTGTATGATCTCACTTAAATGTGGAATCCAAAAAAGTAAAACAAAAAACAAAAGCCAAGCTCTTTGATACAAAATAAATAAATAAGAAATCTGAAAACACTTCCTAAATCATTCTCTACTTGCCACTATCTTGAAATATGAAGATATTTACTAAAAAACAAAACAAAACGAAAAACCCACACAATTCTTCTGTGTGATCACTTTACATAGATTTCTCCTCTCTAAAATATGCCTTAATCTTCCCTTCTAATTACATGTATTTTCCTTCCATATTAAATAATTTTCTCTAAATTTACAGATCTAGGTTTTAAAATCTAAGGAAATACTTACAGTCACATGGTCCTTGGCAAGTTTTTCAATCTCTGAGTCCCTATTTTCTCATCCTAAAAATGTAAAAATATAGCCTACAAATGTGTTTTGAGAAATATATAAGCTATCCATGTAAACTGACACAGCTGTTAAGAGCACTGGAGTCAAATGTCTGCATTTTAAATCCAATAAAGTTACTTAACTTTGTGAGAAATCATTTTTTCCATACATAGATTGAAGATAACAGTAGCTTTTACTTTATAGTTATGGCTATAAATATTATATTTATATAAATGAAATAATCTACATAAATAATTTAATATAATGACTGTTTAACTATTATTAGCTGCTATTTTTTTAAAGAACCTGGAACACAACAGACACTCAGTAATTGTTGATGCTACCACTCTCCTCTCTATCACCAACCACTGTATCTTTTACTTTTAATTATTCTCTATGGAAAGTACATATGTCCTTTAACTACCTTATTCTTATCAATAGTAATGGGTAAGGGACACATGTCTATGTTTTTTTGACAAATAACCTTAATACCCTAATTTAAAACTTCTTTAATGCTTTAGTCCTATTTTTTAGGATCTTTCTGAGCGTTTTTGTTTGTTTGTTTGTTTGTTTTTGAAAACTTCATCCAGTTTAACACCATCCACTGGTGCTAAATGAGACCCAATGTAGATGGACAAATAAATGTATTTAACATTTATTGCCTTAGACAATCTTCACATAGGTAGCCCATGTAATATTTTATTCAGCGTAACCTTGAACTATCTCTTCCTACCCAATGGGTAAGTATTCTTGAATAGATATAATTTTAAGTAATATAAGCATATTACTGTATACTTTTAATGATTCTCAAATAGCATAAATGGGATTTAGGAGGGGGAAGGAGGTCTTTGTAATCCAACATAATCTTACATGCCTTATCAGAGCTTTCACTGTGTCATTTTCTTAACTCATACTCATTAAAGTTGCTTTTTTCTTCCTTCATGAACTACTCTTACACAAAATTCTATAACTAGTCATGTGCTTTTAAAAACATGTCTTGTTATCAGGGCACGGGTTTACAAAAAGACAGTTATTCAGTGTTAGTACTTCAATCCCAACCTGACACAAACACTAAATCTTCTATTAGTCAATATGTTCTCATTATTCTTGGAAGACCACTAAGCACTATAAAGATAAGTCAAATACCACTTTTTTTTAAAGATTTTTTTTTTTTGAGAGACAGAGTGTATGCAACCCTCATGAGGTGAGGGGAAGGGAGGGGCAGAGGGAGAGAGAGAGACAGAATCTTAAGCAGACTCCATGCCCAGCATTGAGCCAGAGGCAGTACTCCAACTCATGACCCTGAGATCATGATCTTAGCAGAAATCAAGAGTCAGCCACTTAACGGACTGAGTCACTCTGGTGCTCCACAAATACCACTTATTAATTCCACTTCAATTCAATAATGTTTTGACTTCACAAATTTTCTTCAAAACTAAGAAAGTTGACCCAGAATTAAAATAAAAACTTTCATTTTCCCATCATGCCAAAATGTTTCAAATATTCTTGTGCTAAATGACAGAACATTAATTTTAGAGCGACAAGTACCCCCACAAACCTCATTATGCTAAAACTAATTAAAATTTCTAACAGGGTAAATTCAGATCAATCCATTCAGAAATAGGGGCAGCTATTTCTATTGAGCATGGCATAATGGAGATCGATTAATCAAACCTATATCTATACATACATAGACTCTTTAAATAACCCTAGATTCTAGATGCCTCAGTTTCCCATTTTATCATAAGACACAAAATTCTTTCTTCTGACAAATCTGCAAGCTTGCTTTGAAAATGAACCATTTCCATCAATTGTGAAATTAAAATTCCTCAACTAACAGAACTACAAAAAATAAATCTTGAGCTTGGGGAAAATACTTTAAATAGGAAGGAAATATAAATGTGGAACTGCAAGGAGAAATAAGTCTGCTATTATATTTGGAGACTTCAACACCCTTCTTTCAGTAGGAATAATTCAGATGGAATGCAACATGCAACAAAAACCTACCTGTACTTATTACAAATGTATAAAGCAACCTCCTGGAAAGCGGTGAGGAAAAAAGTTACTGACCTGAGTAAATTTGTAAGTGAATGGCATCTGTAAAACTAAAGTCAGAAGGGACTGCACATAAGCATTGTACTCGAATTGATAAAGCTGGGTGTATAGATTAAAAATTCTGACACTGCATACATGTATATTGTAATTGAATAATTAGCTAAGTGAATGGCAGTGGGTGGGAGCCAGATTTCTCACTATCAAAGTGGAAATTCACAGACAGGTAAAGGAAAGAGGCTATAATTATCCATGTAATAATGTATTAGAGTTGAGATATCAATAACAACTCATATTTTACTGGTTACATATAGAAATATGTGTGTGTGTGTGAGTATGTGGGTTAGTATATATGCATACATTTATATACTCTGTCAGCTGAGGGGGCCTAGAAGCAATGGGATCCTAGTAGCAACAAGAATACCTAAGGCCCAGGGGCACCTGGGTGGCTCAGCCAGTTGAGTGTCTGACTCTTGTTTTCACCTCAGGTCATGATCTCACAGTCTTGGGATGGAGCCCCACAACAGGCTTTCACACTCAGCATGAGTCTGCTTGTCCCTCTCCCTCTTCTCCCACTGCTCCTGTGCTTGCGCACTCGCTCTCTTGAAGTGAATAAATAAATAAACTCTTTAAAAAAAGAAAGAAAAAAAAGAATACCTAAGGCCCAGATCTTGGTTTCTAATACCATTTTTCAGTAAAATGAACCAGAGAAATGGCTGATTCTAGGACTGGAGCAGGAAATATACAAAGTCAACTCTTGTAGTGACA
This sequence comes from Ailurus styani, assembly GCA_002007465.1. NCBI lineage: Eukaryota > Metazoa > Chordata > Mammalia > Carnivora > Ailuridae > Ailurus > Ailurus styani. The sequence continues at coordinate 1,712,599 of LNAC01000102.1, read as the reverse complement.
GAAAATCAGTTCCTATGGAGTATTCCCAAAAAAGACAAACCATAATGATAGGGGCATGTCAAACAGGCACAAGAGCCAACTGAAAGAGATTCCAGTGACCAAAGTGGAATAACAAAAGGCCAAACTTGAATAACAAAATTAAGTACTATTGATTATAGCCCAAGTATATAATATCATGAGTTCATACTAATTAATTAATTTAATTAATCAATGGAGAAAAGATAAATCTCCCTTGCAGAAGAATTCTAAATAAATTTATATAGATAACTTCACCCTACGGAGGGGAAGCAAAACTGGGTCCTTAAGGGAAGGCTGCCCATAGTAATTTCCTTGCGAAGAGTACAGTATGGAAAGAGAAAGAAAAGAATAAGTTTAAAGTAGAAAAACCTAAAAACTACTGTTTTAGCCAGGTGATCAAGGTCAACATCAACAGTCATAAATCATGTTGACAATATGCAACCTTGAAATAATGTAATGAAAATGACAGTTTACCTCTGTGATCTTCCTCCTGAAAACCCACAACCTGGCTAATTAAGAGGAAAAGTTCAGACAATTCCAACAAAGGGACATCCTACAATATACCTGACTAGTACTCCTGAAAATGGCCAATGTCACCAAAAATAAAGCAAGTCTTGAGAAACTGTCACAGCCGAGAGGAGCCTAAGAAGATATAACAAATAAATGTAATGTGATAACCTGGATGGGATGCTACAGCAGAAAAAAAAAAAAGTCATTTAATAAGGGATAAATGAGGGCGCCTGGGTGGCTCAGCGGGTTAAAGCCGCTGCCTTTGGCTCAGGTTATGATCTCAGTGTCCTGGGATCAAGGCCTGCATCGGGCTCTCTGCTCAGCAGGGAGCCTGCTTTCTCCTCTCCTTGTCTCTCTGCCTGCCTCTGCCTACTTGTAATCTCTCTCTCTGTGTCAAATGAATAAATAAAATCTTTAAAAAAAAAATAAGGGATAAATGACATCTAAGTGACCTTCTACTTTAATTACAATCAACAGACCCATGAAGCAAATCATAATAAACAAACGGAGCTCAAAGTATATACTGAGCCTTACGCCTTCACTGTTTAACAAAGAAAGCACGAAAATAAACCAACTAAATATTCAATTCATGGGAAAAGAAAGATCTAAAAAATAGAAATATAAGGAAAACAAGAGGGGAGAAGTAAAGTCTTAAATACATTTTTTTAAAACCATGAGTAACTAAAGAAAAAATAGATCTGGCAAATAATCTAAATTGCATTTAAAACATGAACCAGACATACCTCCAGCAAGTTGGTTTACTTTAGATTTGCTTTATAAAGGAAAAACACTGGTATCCATAAGCAAAAGAAGAAATGGAATATAACAGATAAAATTGTATTATTTTGCATTATAACAGGCAGACTGAGGGAACATGAAGTAATTTTAGATACAGACCCTGCAATGCATGTCCTTATAAGTCAGCCCAGCAAGTATACAAATGACTTGTAGGTGAGACAACATTTTAGTCACAGGAAAGCTGCATAAGGAGAAAGTTTCCAGAAGCAATGGATAACCAATAAACTAAACCATAGTGACATCAAGCAGAATGGATTCAGCATAGACGGAAAGCCAGAGGGTCCCTTTCTGGACGACAGTCTCTGAAATGGATAGCAATTAAAAAGTGACTGGATGCCCAAGGTTTGTCAACAAAATAGCAGATCAATTTCCAAAAGATAGAGGAAGAGAAAGGGAAAAGACAGAAGAAGAAAGACTAAGAAGGAAGTAGAACAAATACAATCTGATTCCTTCTGAGGAGGCATCATCATAAGAATTCCATTCCGTTAGCTTTCAGGTTTCAGTAGTTATGAGGTACTGATGAGTACCTCATAGATAATTTTTTGAATCCCCCTCATTTTACACATGGGAAACATGTACTTAGATGAGGAACAAGGAAAGTCACATATTGAAGAAGAAACTCCAGACTCCAGATTTACAGTACAGTTATTATTCCCTTATACAGCATAACCTCCTATTTACTCCAACAAAAGATACGATACAAAGTAATGCACCATAATTTTTCACTATTTTTTCATTTTTTTATATATTTTTATTTTTGTATATCTTGAGCAGCACCTACATTGCTGCGGGGTAAGAGAAGAAAGGAAAAGAAAAAAAGGAAGCTACCTTCAAACTCCATTTTGTTCAATTTCTACAGGGTTGTTTCTGCTGAACCCAAGACACTGGGAGTCTCGAACAGAAACAGTCTGACAAAGTGCTGTCCTATAGGGACTTCAGCACATCCAACCTGATTCTTATTCAAATGTGTAAATCTCCTCGAAGACCCCAGTAACAGAATGTAAATACAGTTTTTGCCTTTCAATACAAGATCAAGACACAATTTAAAGTTCTTTGTAATAATCCTAGCATCCTAGTCCCTAGGCCTGTGAGAGAACTTAAGGACACAAACCTACCACTGGCAGTGTTTCACAGTTCAACTAAGCTGGAAGTAGGAAGTAATTCTTAGAGTCTGAATAGGTTCTTGATGAAAATATTGGTTAGGAAAATGATTGTGCCCTCATGCCTATCCAACACATCTGGTAGGGAAGGATTGTTACTTTATTTGCATTCCATGAACAATTAAAAAAGTAATTTGCAGTTTGGGACAAAGAAATGTGAAACAGCAGTTGACTGACTGAAAGCTTCCCCATCAAAGAATAAAACTGACTAAATTACTTTAAAGTACATTTTCCCCCATAAAAGCTTCATTAATTGAGTTCTATTATTCTATGATTTATCCTGGTTTGATATTTATCTTTGCAGTAAGTAATTCTTACTTAGACTAAGAGTAAATGTGTGACATTCCTTGTGCCTCATCTAAGAACATGTTTCCCATGTGTAAAACAAGGGGGGGTTCAAAAAATTATCTATGAGGTACTCATCAGTCCTAAATTGATGAGTTTATGAAAGCTACTGGAATGGAATTCTTATGATGATGCCTCCTCAAAAGGAATCAGATTGTGTTTGTTCTACTTCCTTCTTAGTCTTTCTTGCAGAAATTGGGGATGGAGGGAACATAGAGAAAAGGGTTAAAAGACAAGAAAGAGAAGAGTTGTACAAAGATTGACTGAGCAAAGGAATCACCATACCTAAGGGGGAGGTAGAGAGGGAGGAAGACAGAACAAAGCTGCCAAATCGTGCCACAAACAGAACAGAAAAGAAGGCAATACAGGGGTGAAAGGAACCAAAGCTCTTTTTGCAGGAAGGTCAGAAGGTGTAAGCAGAGGATTTGCTAATAGTCCAGGCAGATAAGCATGCAGCAAAGCCCACATCATCATCAATGGTGTTTCCTAGAGGACTGAAAAAACTGGAGGTCTGGTCCTCAGCTAGAGGGCCTTGTGTGTGAAGATGTACTATTCTTCAGGCACAGGACTGATAGGCAGGACATAATACAGATTCAGATTTTGTTGACCTAAAGAACTACATTTTCCTTAGGAAATTTCTGACCTAATATTTAGTATATTTCATTTCTAATTGCTAAGTAAAGTTACATTGAGATAATTCTGCTTAAAAGTGTCAGGAACTCAATTTCAGATGTGTTCATGTGTTCTAGAAGCAGTGGCTACATTCTATAACACTAAGTAAGTATTTGTAGATAAGGAAGTGAGTTGAGAAGGAGGCAAGTTTGTTAGGAACAGGGTTTAACCCTATAGTAATGAACATAGGAATGTTTAAACCTACTGAGTTACAATATAGGGTACACTCTTACTTTCAATATTTCCCCTGAATCTGAGGTTCCTTTTCCATTAATAGAGGGAGAACCATCACAAGATCTGTATATCACAATCTGCACCCCTTCCAACCGCTTTGCAGACATTACTAATTAATCACAGAGCCTCAGGCAGGACGTCAGCTTTATCAAAACACTCAAGTGATAAGAGCAGGCATGAGAGTCAAAGAAACCAGCTTTCCACCTGTGATCTATTTGGTTGTCTTCTGAGATACCCTACTCAAAAGTTAGTAATTAGTGAGAAAAAAAAATTAGTAACTGCACTCAGTCCAAATACTAAGCACTGAAAAATAAAAGTGACACTGGAAGAGTTTAGAGAACTACAAAGCCCTCTTTAAAATTGCTATGAGACTTCTCAGAGTGAGAAGTTCTATTTTTTTTGAGACATTCTATTTTAAATTCAGTTTTTCTATAATAAACATGCAGTTGTTTTTTTATAAACATGCAGTTGTATGGTGTTTTATAATCTTCAAAGAACTTCCACATACATATTTTTAAATTTGATTCTAATTGCAACTTTGTGTGATAAGAGGACAGAATTAAACAAAAGCAAGAAAAGGCCAGAAGATAAGAAACGGAGGCTCTGGTAATTTCTCTTTGAGGATTTTGAACACCATGAGTATTTCTGTTCGTACAGTTCAGGGAGGAGCTTGGGATTTCTCTTTTTCTCAGTTTAGCACTATACACACTCCTTGACCTGCTTTATTTAAGTGGACCGGCCATACCCATGGTTTTTCTTTGCATTTCTAACTGTATTTCTGAGGCTAAGAATAAAACTGAAATCACAACTGCTCCATGATCTGAAGCCAAAATTTGATCTTAGAAACATAAATAATAACCAAATTAATATGCTTGAAGAATACTTCTACTTTCACACACTTTTTCTCTAGAGAATATCAGATACATTTTTTCCTAGATCTGACACATTTCAATGCAAGTGATCTTAAGTATAGGTGATTAAACCAGACCTTTGTTACCACAGATTGACAACAAAGACATCTTTGTCCTATAGTACAAAAAAAAAAAAATCAGTGAATTAATACTGAGATCCTTTCAAAATTTCAACTTCCCCCGCTCCAGTCACCTAGTATAGAGAACATATACTAATTGATCCTTACAACTTGGTTTTTTTTTTTTTTTACAACTTGGTTTTTGATTGCTAAACTTGCTATTTCCATGTACAACTGTGATATCCTCTATTATGATGATTCAAATTATGTATGATCCAAAAAGAAATCAAGTCCTGAATCAGCAAAAAACAAAAACTTAGCAAAGATTCAGTCAAATCAATTTTCTCTCATTTTAAGATGTACCTTACTCTGGATACATATTTTCTTATACTCTATATGAGTCTTCTCCTAGGATTTTTTTTATTATGAATTATTGCCAGCAAAAAATGCAAACTCATGAAATCCAGCTTATAGAAATGCTAGTTATATTAAACAAATTGATCTCACTCCACTTGAAGTGCCTATCTTATTTTTCTGTGTCTTCACTTTAGTACTTCTATGTTAGATTTGAGAAATTAATAATGAAGTTGGAAATGCAGTTTCTGGGAAGTGTTTCCATGTCACTGTGTTTTTAGTCACAAACCATTTGGGAGTATGAAGCCTAGAGCCAGGAGGAAGATGTGACCATGCTGTCATTTAAGAACAAGTAAAAACAATTCAAAAATGTTTCCTTTTAAACACTATTCGACTAATGAGGGGGAAATGTAGCCAGGGAAGTAAGCATGCAAGCTGACTACTGACAAATTTACCTTACCTGGCCCATCAAAACACTCACCTATTACTAAACAAACACTGCTCCCAAACTTCACTACTTTCCAACATTCAGGTAACACTGCTCACAAACTTCACTACTTTCCAACATTCAGGTAATGTGAGAAGGAACTCTAGGAGAATAAAATGTTTATGTTTGTGAAAGTGGATACTTGCTCAGTGAACACCAGGAAAATTTAATTGTACTGTTTTCATCATCAATCTGATATTTATTCCCTGATATGGGGAATTCCGTAGTAGGACAAATAAAACATTATTTTCCAATATTTATTCATTTGGTAAGTTTTTAAAAATATCTTATAGCAATAAACTTTCTCTGTTAGCAAAACTGAAGAAAAACAGAGCTGGCAAAAGCCCACTCATTATTTGGAAGTTCTGTGTACACGAAGCTTGGACTTCTGGCTTCAACTCTTTCTTTTATTTATTTATTTATTTATTTATTTGGCTTTCATGGAAGTATTTATTCTACTTACATTTAATTTAATTATTGATCTATCAATACCAAACATCTTACTATCTGCTCTCTCTTTATACAAACTAAACTATATTACTTTTTTATTTTTTATTTTATTTTATTTATTCCAGTATGGTTAACATACAGTTTTATACTAGTTTCGGTGTAGAATATAGTGATTCAACAATTTTGTATATTCCTTAGTGCTCATCAAGATAAGTGTATTCTTAATCCCCTTTATTGATTTTACCCACCCTCTTCCCTCACCTCCCCTTTGGTAACCATCTATTTGTTCTCTATAGTTAAGAGTCTGTTTTTGATTCCTCTTTTTTCTCTCCTTCATTCATTTGTTTTGTTTCTTAAATTCTATATATGAGTGAAATTATATGGTATTCATCTTCCTCTGACTGACTTATTTTGCATAGCATTATACTCTCTAGGTCCATCCATGTTGTTGCAAATGGACAGATTTCATTCTTTCTTATGGCTGTATAATATTCCATTATATATACATATGTGTGTGTGTATATATACACACATATATATGTATATCAGTATGTGTGTGTGTATGTATATATATATTTATATACCACTTATTTATTATCTATTCATCAGTTGATAAACACTGGGCTGCTTCCATAATTTGGCTATTGTAACTAACATTGCAATAAACACAGAGAGGCATGTATGCCTTCAAATTAATGTTTTTGTATTCTTTGGGCAAATACCCAGTAGTGAAATTACTGGATCATAGGGTGGTTCTATTTTTAATTTTTTGAAGAACCTCCATACTGTGTCTCCACAGTGTCTCCACTAGTTTGCATTCCCACCAATAGCCCGTAGGAGTCATTTCCCTACACATCCTCACCAACAACTATCTTTCTTCTGTTTTTGATTTTAGTCATTCTGACGGGTATGAGGTGATATCTCATTGTGGTTTTGATTTGCATTTCCCTGATGATGAATGACGGTCAGCATTTTTTCTTGTGTCTGTTGGCCATCTATATATCTTCTTCGGAGAAATGTCTGTTCATGTTTTCTGTCCATTTATTAATTGGATTATTTGTTCTTTTGGTGTTGAGTTGTATAAGTTCTTCATATACTTTAGGTATTAACCCTTTATCAGATGTCATTCGCAAATACCTTTCCCCATTCAGTTTTATGTTTCTTTTGCTATGCAGAAGCTTTTTATTTTGATGTAGTCCCAATTTTTGTTTCAGGTGTCACATTTAGGTCCCTAATCCATTCTGAGTTTATTTTTTGTGTATGGTGTAAGAAAGTTGTCTGGTTTCATTCTTTTGCATGTAACTGTCCAGTTTTCTCAAAACCATTTGTTGAAGAGATTGTATTTTCTCATTGCATGTTCTTGCCTATTTTTGTCAAAGATTCATTGACCATATAATTATGGACTTGTTTATGGGCTGTCTATCATATTCCATTGATCTATGTGCCTATTTTTGTGCCAGTACCATATTATTTTGATTACTACAGCTTTGTAGTATACCTTGGAATCTGGAATTGTGATACCTCCAGTTTTTTCTTTTTCAAGATTGTTTTGGCTATTCAGGGCCTTTTGTGATTCCATAGAAATTTTAGGTTTGTTCTAGTTCTGGGAAAAATGCTGGAATTTTGATAGGGATTGCATTAAATCTGCAGTTTGCTTTGGGTGATATGGGCATTTTAACAATATTTGTTCTTCCAATCCATGAGCATGGAATTTGTGTCATCTTCAATTTCTTTCATCAATGTTTTAGGTTTTCAGAGTACAGATTTTTCACCCCTTTGGTTAATTTTATTCCTAGGTATTTTATTGTTTTTGATGTGATTGTAAAGGGGATTGTTTTCTTAATTTATCTTTCTGCTGCTTCATTATTAGTTACAGAAATGCAACAGATTTCTGGACATTGATTTTGTATCCTGCAACGTTACTGAATTCATTTATCAATTCTAATAGTTTTTTGGTGGAGTCTTTAGTGTTTTCTATGTACAGTATCACGTCGTTTGCAAATAGTGGAAGTTTTACTTCTTCCTTACCAATTTGGGTGCCTTTTATTCCTTTTTCTTGTCTGATTTCTATGGCTAGGACTTCAAGTACTACACTGAATAAAAGTTGTAAGAGGGGACATCCTTATCTTGTTCCTGACTTCACTTTTTTACCATTGAGTATGATGTTAGCTCTGGGTTTTCATATAAGGTCTTTATTATGTTGAGGTATGTTCCCTCTAGACCTACTTTGTTGAGGATTTTTATCATGAGTGGATGTTGCAGTTTGTCAGATTCCTGGCTTCAACTCTTACCACCTATATGATTTTGGGCAGTCCTTTAATATTTCCAAGGTTCTAGTTTTTCACCTGTAAATGGAAATTATACTCTTCTCTCTTAGAATTGTGCTAAGTGCTAGCACATAGTTGTCCTTGGGGAACAGAGGGAGAAGAACTAATACAGTAGAGGCAAAACGATGTTTAAAAAAAATTCCAGTTTCAATTTCATCCAAGTCAAAATTTTTCTAACAGTAGGTACAAAAGCTACAGGTTCTAGGAGTCCCAGTCCTATTCATAAACAAGCCTTACTGCTGAAAGGAGAGATTAGGGAGTGGGGTTTAAGATGGTAAAAGTGAAATGGAGAAAAAAAATCAGTAGTTTGCTAGTTTTTCTATTTTGCATAAATTTCCATGCAGTCAATTCAAAGGTCCTTAACTTCAAATGTATATAATGTACTCACTCATGCTGTACAGACTCAAAATTCAAGCCACAACCTGCAAACATGAATAAGATCTAATCACACATCAAAGAAGGGGAAAAATTTCTGAGACTGGAGTTGAAGATGAAGGCAGTGTGCTTGAATGCCCTTTATTCTGTGTGCCACTGAAGCCTGAGTTTATAATGCAAGGATCCTCAAAAACACAGCTGCCTGAGGACAATCACCTAAAATGACTGTGTTACATGGGTTGGAAGGTAACAGGTACCACAACCCCACATAGTGCCCAATAGATTTCCTAACGCCTCACTTGTGTAAAGAGTCAAGGATAATAGCTTCTCCTCCTTGAATGTTGATTCCTTTTTTAATTGAGAAAGAAACAGCATTTGAATAAAACATTTCAGTATATAAAACCTAATTTGTCCAGAACAGTCCCTGGCCGCAAAGCCTTAGCCAAGTGACTAGGGAAATCTACCCTGCATCCCAGAATCCCCCTTGGGTACAGATAACCTAACGTTGGTATTGTCATACCCAGGCTCAGTGATTTAATTTGACAAGAAAGCAATAATTCTAGTGTTCAGTAAACTTCCAGAGGCTTGGTACCCAAGATCTGTGGCCAGTCAGCAGCCCAGTTACTTTACCATGAAGGAGCTTTTGAGGTTATAATGAACATTATGATCCCACCTCTAGTTGAGATTTCCCATGACCCTCTCACTTCCACTGGACACTAAAACCAATGGTCTCCCAGGAGTGATGTCCTTTCCTTTCTGATCTTCTCTTTGACTCTGGCCTCAAGCTATAAAGTTGATGGAAAATGGATTCTTTTTTTTTCTCTAATTCTCTTTATCTGATGAATACAGATTAACATGGTGGGAAAAGATGCAGAAAGTGAACATTACATTAGGAGGCAGCTGTTAGGAACACAGCTTTGAACCTTAATTCTGGGGATCTGAACGTGACCTGAAGTGTGTTGGTTTTACCTTGGACAATTATTTACCTACTCTATATCCTATCTTCTTCATCTGTGGAACGGATCCAAATAACTACAAAAGAAATGAAATTGTTGTAGTCAATCACTTACTGGGTACATATTTGACAGGATATGTATGTCAGTTTTTATAGTATTATCATTAGCTCTTATAGTATTATCACTACAGAAACATAGGGTGTTGAGCATAAAGGCAATAGATACTTTTTTTAAGATTTTATTTATTTATTTGACAGAGAGAGAGAGATCATAAGCAGGCAGAGAGGCAGGCAGAGGGAGAGGAGGAAGCAGGCTCCCTGCTGAGCAGAGAGCCCTATGCGGACCTCGATCTCAGGACCCTGAGATCATGACTTGAGCCGAAGGCAGAGGCTTAACCCATTGAGCCACCCAGGCGCCCCAAGGCAATAGATTCTTAAGTGCAAACTATAAAAGAAGCTTGAAATATTTATCTAGGAGAATTCTGAGTAGAAAAGTCTGAACTATAAGAAAAGAAAAAGAAATGTACACTTATTAAGCTAATATATTCTTACCTAGAAATTGTTAGTTCCTGATATGTTATCTTGTTTCACTTTCAAAACAACGCTGCATATTAAATGTTGCAAGTATCATGACTCTACAGTAAAGGAAACAAGCCTAAGAGATTTTATGTCACTTGTACAAGACTACCCAGCTTATCTGAAGCAAAGATGAAATTCTAACATCAGTAGACCCAACTTCCAAATTCATGTGTTTTCATCAAACCAAGATGCCTCCACAATATACTCTGTGAACACCTTCCATCAAGTATTGCATCAGCTCAGATAAATCAATATGCCTGGTGTGAAGACAGAGCAGCTTAAGTTATTATGAAGCACTTATAACAACTGCAGTAGTTTCAACAAAGAGAATACACAACAATTAATATCCCTAACCACAAGGGAGGTAAAGAGCTTGTTCATTTTAATTATTATTAAACCCCATCACCTATCTTACTTAGTTATTCTGACTTTTACTACTTAGAAAAATACCCTTTGCAGATATGTAAAAGAAACATTAAAGAAGCCGACCTTTACAAAAACACCTTTTTTCACAAAAAAGTAATGTTATAAGTATCAATTAATTCAGCAATGCACCCCATGAGAACCAGGCTTGTGAACTCCTGGTTTGAGGTTAATATTTCACTATTAATATAGCAAATTCCTATCAGAGGGTTTCTATGAGCTTTATAACTTTACAAACAATCTAATGTCACTGCAGTCAATATTTTTCTTTTCCTAAATGAGTTTAAAATCTGCTCAAAATCACCAGGGAAAAGGCACAGTGACTGTTCCACTGCTTTCATCAGTGCTATGAGTCCAGTCCCCCACTGGACTCCAGCTGTACTTTTTTATGTAACTGTTATAGCTCTCATCACATTGTGGCATAATTATTGATTTATACCCCATCTCTCCAGTTAGCCAGCAGGTGACTTCATGGCAAAGACTGTCTTATCACCTTAGAACAGTTTCAGCTCAACAACTATTTAATGAGCTTGTACTTTGTGTCAGGGTCCAAGATAGATGATTAGGCTATAAAGATAAATGAGACACAGCACTGGCCCTGGGAGATCCTATGGACAAACAGAGGAAGCAGGCACATTAACTGATCATTTCATTTCCACACAATGTGGAAGAAACTACTATGAATATGCAGATATGGCATGAGCATGAGGTGGTGAGAGCATGAGCAAGCAGGCCCTGAACCCAGCCTGGCTAGTTCAAAAAAGACTCCTAAGAGGTGAGGACATAGCTACAACCTGAGGATGTGTACCTCTAGTAACTAGTGCAGAAAGTGCCAGATAGCAAGCATTCGATCAAAAATCCATGAAGGAAGGGAAGGAGGGAGAAAGGAAGATATTGAGACAGGACTGGACTAATGAGTCCTTTTTATTTCCACCAAAGATCTGGGTGTGTATATTTTGACAGTTTCACCACATTTCTTAAATTGCTTTCACCCTGTAAGACATAAAGGCAATGTTCCTACTCTTTAATCCACAACTTCTCTTTAATCCACACGTTCTTTTACATCATGGTACATGTAGCAAATAATGTTTGTGTGGCTCACTGGGTAAACAGGAGAGGCTGTCTGTGGCTGGAGGTGACCTAGGCCCAAGCCAACTACACCAAAGACTGAAGGGATCAGTGTCTCGGCAAAATGCTAAGCCACTGGCAGCCTATCATTGTGCTGAGGCAAATCAGTTCAGAAGTATGTCCTAAACTAACACCTCACCTTTTTTCTTCACCCCAATCCCATCATGTTCCTCCAGGAAACTTGCAGATGAATCTCTCATAGTATATAATCTTCCAACATGCAGCTTCCCTTCAATCTTTAAACATCATCAAATCTCCTTTAAAGAAGTTCTCCTTCAACCCTTTTCCTCCTAGAAGTGTATCCCAACTATGTTATTCGTTTTAAGTACTAACCCTGCAAAAATTTACTTCACTTACCAACTACACTTCAATCCTGTACAATGTACAATGTTCTAGATACTGGGGTAATATCGTGAACAAGAAGCCAAGGTCCCTATCCTCAAGAAGCTTAATTCTCTTGAAGGTGACAGACCAATCAAAAATACATGCATAAGATAATATAAGATAAGGGCCTTGAAGAAATATAAAACAAGGGGATAGATAAGAAGAGTGGCTATTACTTTAGACACGTAGTCTGGGAAGGCCTCTTTGAGAAGGTAATGTTGTTTTATTTTTAAAAGATTTTATTTATTTGAGAGAGAGAGACAGAGAATGCAGGGGGGGGGGACAAAAGGAGAGGAAGATGCACACTCCCTGCTGAGCAGGGAGCCCGATGCGGAGCTCGATTCCAGGACCCTGAGATCATGACCTGAGCTGAAGGCAGACACTTAGCTGACTGAGCCACCCAGGTGCCCCTAGAAGGTAATGTTTAAGCAAAACATTAAAGGAAGTACAAGAGAAAGCCAAATGCATATATGGAACAGAATTCCAGAAAGTAAAGTTCAAATATCTTGATGTAAGAACATGCTGGTTATATTCAGAGATCAGCAAGGAAGCCAATATAGTAGAGTTCAGTATGCAAGGGAGAGTATTAGGAGATGGTCATAGAGATAGAGGTAGACGGCAGTCTATGTGGGCTTTTAAAGACCTTGGTAAAAATGGTGTATCTTATTCTACATGTGTTTGGAAGCCTTGAGAGGGTAGTGAGCAGGGAGTGAAATCTTTTGACTTTGTATTTGAAAGAATCCCTTTGACTATGAAATTGAGAAAAGACTGGAAGAGGCCAGCTGCACAGGAACCCCAGTGATCCACGCAAGAGATTAAGAAGCAGAGGCAGGAGAATGAAAATGCTGGATTCAAGATATACTAATATAAAGCTTATAGAACTTGCTGAAGATTGGATGTAGTATATGAAATAAAGAAGTGAAGGATCAGTCCAAGGTTTTTTACTCTGAACAACTAGATGAATTGTCCCATGAGAAAGACAAGGACCTGAGAAAGTACATACCATGTTGGAAGGAGCATCTGAATATTGCAATAGACAAAAATGTTGACAGAGTCATTGGGAGAGGACCATGGATGACTTCAACTAGGAGGAGGAGCTGAAGGGATTATACTGTGTCCTGCTCAGAAACTTTCTGTGTCTTCCCACTGTTACTGCTTTTAGAGGGCAGGGAGTAGGTCTTTTTTAGCTCCTTTGCATCTAAGTTTAGAATGCCCCAAACAACCTGCAAGCTCAGTAAGTATCTGTAAATGAATGAATGAGTTGAATGAATGAACTATACATTAGAATATATGACTCCTCAAATTTCTCACTTATCTCCCACGACCCCAACACCTACTTCCTGTCCAGAGCCACCATACTACTCCACATATCTGAATCTACACTACATTTTTCCACATTCATCCTAGCTTTGCTCATGAGCATCTATTAGCCCAGATGATTTCTCCTATTCTATCACCTATATGCCTCTTGAAACCCTCCTCAGGTTTCAAAACTCTGAGCTCCTGTCCTCCAAGACCGCACTCACCCCCACTCATGTGGCAGGTTAGTCCTGCCTTCTGCTCTGTGATCTATTAGCATCCTCAATGGCACTTTTCCCAGCCTTTCTTGGATTAGAGTTTGCTTTTGCCTATTCCTACAGATTATCAAGTCCAAGGCAGTAGAACATTTTTCTTATTTTTATTCCTAGTTAAACGTTTTTCAAAATTCTTTGAGGTTGCACTGCAAATTATAATTGGATTCAATTCAAGTGAATTTAAAACAGACAGAAAAAGATCTCTTGCAGCTAAACAGAATTAGTGTAATATCTGTACTTTCAAATTATTTTGCTTAGGGAAAAATCTGAAATCACAAGTTGTTTGTTAATGAACATTCTGTATTTGAGGAATGCAAAGCTCTGTTCACTTTTGAATAAGGATCCTGAAACTATGTGCCTGTCTTAGAGCCTAATCCTCCAGCCTCACCCTGCATCTACCCAATGCTCTGAGTACCCCTGAGTTCCACCAGGCTCAACTACTTGCTATTTCCTGCACAGAATCTCTCATAACTCTCTGCACATGCTCTTTCCTCTGGCTAGACTACCCTTCCCCACTTTTATCCTGGGACAACCACAATACAGATTTTTGATTTAGTTCAAATTAGTTCAATTTAGTTCAAGATCTTCTCAGCTAATGGAGAAAATCTGAGCACAGAATCTGCTGTTTCTTCAATATCTTCTACAATAATTAACTTAAGAGTACTTGTCCTAGGGATGCCTGGGTGTCTCAGTCGGTTAAGCAGCTGCCTTTGGCTCAGGTCATGATCCCAGCATCCTGGGATTGAGTCCCGCATCAGGCTCCTTGCTCAGCGAGGAGCCTGCTTCTCTCTCTGCCTCTGCCTGCCACTCTGCCAGCTTGTGCTCTCTCCCTCTCTCTCTGACAAATAAAGTCTTTAAAAAAAAAAAAAGAGTACTTGTCCTAATCCAATGCTTATCTATCTTGATCTCTTTGCTAACATACCATTGTGAATCCTTCTAGGAGAGAATTTGTGTCCAATTATTTTTGTACCACCAAGACTTAGTATTGGCTAGGAAAAAGTAGGTGCTCAACAAATAATTGTGAGGTGCATGAACCCTGAGGATCTCAGTTTGCAGTCTCAGAGCTCTACAAGACAATTCTGCCTTTGTTTGTTACTGTTTCTTACTTCAAAAATAAACTTTGAGGTGCGCCTGGGTGGCTCAGTGGGTTAAACCTTTGCCTTCAGCTCTGGTCATGATCTCAGGGTCCTGGGATCGAGCCCCGCATTGGGCTCTCTGCTCAGCGGGAAGCCCGCTTCCTCCTCTCTCTCTGTCTGCCTCTCTGCCTACTTGTGATCTCTCTCTCTCTCTGTCAAATAAATAAATTAAATCCTTAAAAATAAATAAATAAATAAATAAACTTTGATTAATTGTTGATCTATACCCACAGGCATGGAGATACCCTCTACAAGCTTTAGGAAACCCACATTGCTGTGAGCTCCATTTTCCCCCCAAGTAATTATAGATTTCTCCCCCACCCCCAACCACTTAATCCCTCCAGCCCTTTCAATTACTTATTGTGTTATCCAGTTGTGTAATCAGCCTGGATGATAAACTGTCAACAATTCTTTTTTTAATGTAAATGATTTCTTTATCCGCGGGTCTGGGGCTGTATGTTTTTCATGGGGGTGGTGCAGGATGAGGAATGAAGAGTGAGACATATTATGGAGTTTTACAGATAATCATTTGTGATCTACATACAAATATGCATGCATCCTGGAAGTACCAAAATAGTTCTGACTTAATTATACTTAAAACACAAGGAGTAGTTCCCAACTTTCAGTTAAATAGATACTGCTAATCTGATTCTACCCTGACCGGATAGTTTCACGCTTAATGCCAACTAACTTCCCTGAATCTCAGTTTATTCCATTAAGAAAATGGCTCTCAGGGATGGATGCCTGGGTGGCTCAGTCCTTTAAGTGTCTGACTTCTGCTCAGGTCATGATCCCAGGGTTCTGCAACTGGGCTCCTTGCTCAGCAGGGAGCCTGCTTCTCCCTCTCCCTCTGCCCCAACTCATGCCCTCTCTCTCACTCTCTATCTAAAATAAATAAATAAAATCTTAAAAAAAAAAAAAAAAAGGCTCTCTGCAATTAGAAAATCAACCAAGGATTGTGGAAGAACAGATCAGGGGATCATGACTTGGGGTCTTCATTGCCAAAGTCTCCTGCTCTCCCTAAAATACATCCACGAAAAAATTAGGTGAATAATTATCACATGCTTACAAGACAGGAAAATTCTGCTCTGAAGTTTTTGGTGAGGAAGAGAACATATGCAACCATTTCTTAGTTAAGGAAAGGCCTCCCTTATTTATTATCTCATCAATAAGCCTGAAGACAGGATTTGCTTTCCACAGGAAAGAAAAACTTTCTTACAGAGAACATTCAAACTCAATGCCAGATCAGCTAGTTATTTACTATACAAGAAGTACAGGGAAAATGCCAGTGAATAAGAAGCAATACTGAAATAGAATTAGCCATGGATTCCATTAAGGCTCTTAATTCTCTACTTGGCACTCAGTACTCAAACATTTTTTTAAATGAACAAATGAATGAATGAGTGAATAAATGAATGAATGCATAAGCAGTTTCTGTGTAAGCAACAGCCAGTTCTGAGCAGCCCCACAGCCGTGGGTATAAACAGACTGAAGGGGAATTAACATTTATTGTGCTATTTAAACTCTCACACTTGTTCCTGACAATAGTATATTATCTCCATGAGAGAGAAAAATAAGTTTAAGAAATGTGTTCAGGATATACATTGCCTAATAAGTGGCAAAACAAGGATTAAATCCAGTTCTGGCTGTCTTCAAAGCCCATGCTCCTATAACTCTACCAAAATGCCTCTATGATTCCCCAGTAGCTAAGCATGATTTAATGATGACCTTGAGGTGTTATTTCCTCTCTGACTTAAGATTCCAAGCAAATAACTACTTTGTATACTTTGTAAGACGTGAAGCCTAAGCATCCTGGGAGAGGGTGTGGAGCTACCATCAGAGTGATCTTCCAGGCAGGTAAATTAAAACAGTTCTTTAAAATGGGCATGACTGGTTTTGTGCTGCAATGCTAAAATGGGCATGACTGGTTTTGTGCTGCAATGCAACCAGGCATAATTTATTACTTTAATGACTGTAAATTATTAATACTTGCATGCACTCTCAGAAAGTATTTCAGAGGTTAGTTGTTGGAGGGAAAGAGGAAAATTAGACAGGCCTAAAGCTGCTCTGAGCCCTTCTAAATACCTAAAGGAGTATCTAATCTCATCAGTTCTCCATCTGAGTGTCACCTACTGTTCAAAGATTTACCCAGGTCTACTAAGATTTATTTCTCCTACCTGTCCCTAAACCCCATAATATGCAGAATGCTGAGTACTCAGTCCCAAACTGTCACCCCCATATTGCCTGAATTTACAACATACAGAAATTAACTTGTTCAATAAATATCCCTAATAGGTATGAGATATCAGACAGTTACAACTTAAAATCAATTGATTCAAGCAGCTCCCTCCTAACTCTTTGGTGGAATGAATATACCATAAACGTAATAGTTCTAATGGATGAAGAAGAATGTATAAAAATTTTGGAGAGAAAGAGCAGGAAGAAGTGCCAGAGGGGAAGTAGCTAGAGGGCAGTTAGAAATTCAGAAATCCTAGGTTTTTTCTCCAAGCTTAACAATGACATCAATCTTGCATACGCATGAGTATGAAAGCAGGAAAATAAACTGGTTATAAGAAGCAACTACAATGGCACTGCTTAGGGGAGCAACATACATATTAGGTCACAGCCAAGTTTCCCAGCCAACATATTGCCACTACTAAACCTCTCAGGTCTCTCACCCTCAAGGATAGCAGTTGGCGGGGCAGGGGTGGGGGGGGTATTGCTGAGGCAGCTGGAGCCCTGAAGTAAATGTGGGAATAAACTGGGTTAGAGCACAAACTTTACAGTCAGAAAAATATGGCCCTGCTAATTTACCTTCTATGTGATCTCAGGGAGGCAAGTTAACATCTCTGAATGTTCCAATTCCATCCATGCATGTAAAAATACTTGCGTAGTGTCCTAAGTAATAAGTGAAGTTAAATACGTGAAAGGCTTAGCAGTTTCAGACCCATACAAGTACTTAGGGAGAGATAATTGGCTAATTAAACTATTATAAGCATTTACAACGATAATACACTAGTGAGGTGAAGAGTGTTCTAGTTTTTCATATATTATCTGACTTGTTACCATGTAAAGCTACAAGTCAGACCCCCGAATTGCACTGACAGAGCCTAGGGTGCTATAAATTGAAAACAAAGTTTTCCTGGCTGGTAACCTCCCAAAAGAAATATTTCCATGTACTGTAGATGTGAAGGGCAGTGTGTGTGTGTCAGTCAAGCTCCTAGAGGGGATGTCCCTGGGTGGGGGTAGGATATTGCTATCCCTTGCCTTGATATTACTTAACAACATTCAAAATGTCTATCAAAGCAAGGAGTCGATGAACCCTCTTGCTGATGGCTATCTTGAAAAGTCTGGCCAGCAGCCCTGTGGGGACCTACGTTTCAACCAAGTCACCAGGAGCTAAATTGCAAGGGTGCAAAAGATTTAAAAAAAAAAAAAAAAAGGCAGTTTAAACTGTATTTTCATCAGTATGACAACCTCAACAAAGGTTGAAAAATGTGTTTGTCATCTAAGTAAAATGTGTGTATGTTCTAATCATTGCTTCTATTGCACAAATTCAACTCTGCAACATTTTCTTTCCCTTTTTATGATCTTAATATCAAAAAAAGGATTTTGATTGGTGTCTTTCAATAGATTCTAAAAATAGTTCTTTAATGCATTAGCAGTCTAAGAAAGTTTGGAGATAGCTTTCGTCATTCCACCAATGTATTTTATCCTCAAGCCCTACTATCCTGCGGTTGTCAGAGTAGAGGTGCAACTTCACCCATTTTTAAAGGGGCTGGGTGGAGAATAGAAAAGTTGAGCTAGCTCTCTCTGAGGGGAGCGATAATAAAACCTTAACTTGAAAATTGCCTAAGAAAAGACTTCTCAGTCAATATAAGGAGAAGGAAATTCACCTATGTAAAATATTACCAAGAACTCACAAGTATTGTTTCTATTTTATATATTTCATTTTGGCCCTCAGGAAAATTCCACCATGGTCCACTGTTACTGAGATGATTTTCTTTACAGAAGCTGCTAAGAATTATTCCAAATCTGGGAAAAACAGAGTTCTCTTATGACAAATTTGTGTACAAACTCCTAGAAAATCTCAGAATAAAGCAAAGCATTTCCCAGCAACATTTTCTGGATTGCTCACTCCTCCATGAGATTTAGAAAATACCTTCTAGAAATCATAGACTTAGTCTTTAAGAATATTCTTACTGGGTAGTTCTCTATCAGGTCAAGTACAAGGAGCTGCTTTTGCTTTCACAGAAAATACATGTGATAAAAATTGACACCTTATTTTACAAATTCCTAATGGGTTAGTCAAAAATATTTTAATGACTGCAAGGATATAATTTTAGTTTGTCACACATTTTGTGGATAAAAACAGAAGTGATATTCTCAGTCTTAATTCTGGATAGAATAGATAAGGAGGTTACTTTTAAATAGCTGTACAGTGGGCAGGAACAAAAGATATGGAAAGGAGTGAAATCTCTATTTGCCCAAGTGAGATAATAAAGAAGCATATTTTAGACCAGACCAACACTTCTCTTCACCAAATAAGTTGACAAGAATTCTGGGAAACTTCAAAGCATGAAGCCACATAAATCAGAAAGTGTTGAATGGTGTACATATTTGCAATTTCTTTAGTGTAACTCCTTAAACTGCAGGTAGGAATATGACTTAAGTGCACTAATGTAAAACTAAAGCATTGCAAAAACTTACCTAGACTTTATTCTATAGCTGAACACTGGGAGATAGATCCAAAGCCTTGAGCCACAGGGAAAGCACTCATCCAAAAAGACTAATTCAAAAAAGTATTAGCATTATGGATGTGTCTAGTGGCCATTTAATAAAGAGAGCCTTTGGGGGATAAAAAATAATTCATCCAGTTATAAAAGTTCACTAAAATACAACCTATTATAAATTCAATCCCCCTAAAGCAGTGACAGTTAGCTAATTCAGTTCCTTCCATAAGAAAGCTACAGAACAACTGGAAACAGAGCACAATCTATGAAAAATGTGAAGAAGTGAATAAATGTTAAACACTAGAATTTCTCTGGTTTCCCCCTCCCAAACATCAAAGTAGGACAACCTCAGAAATGAACCAGACTGCCTTTAAATGCATTTGACATTTCACCTATTTAAAGGTATTGAGGGGGAGGGGTCCCAGAAGATAGGACACTCAATTGGAAAAACACTGGGAAAGGCTACCTTCCCCCAGTTTGTCTCTAACACCATCCTGGCATAGAAGTTAAAACAGTAAAAAAAAAAAAAAAAAAAAGTTAAAACAGTAATTCTTAAGGTCACTTCTTTGATTTAAGGTTTGGCCTCCATAAGTCACCTTATAAAATGTACATGTATTTCTTGAAAGAAAATACACAATAATGTTAATTCACTGACAAAATAACTTATAAATCCAAGTCTCAAATTAATAGGGGCGAGTTTATGACTATAAGAATGGAGTAAAGGCAAGAGTGTTTCTGGAGTTAGGAACCGTAGCCTTAAAAACATGAACTGAGGATAGCTGAGGAGAGAGCGATATGGATAGATCGTGACATGTTCTGGAAAGCCAGCAGGTTGTACCAGGACCTGAAACTTGGGTTCAAGACAGGCAGACAAATGAAAAGAGGAAAGCCTTAATTTTTAATCCTTTACACCTTCTTTTCCTAAGGATGGTATTAGGTATAAGGTACAGCAGAGTCGAACAGAATTCTCTCCCTTACTCTTCACCCTCATAATGCAGTTTGGTCTTGTCTTTCTTTTTCTCTCTTCATCTTCTTGCTACTACACTGCTTCCCCTCACCCCCAGCCCAGAATATGTTGCTTCACATAATAACTATATCCTATACTGAGTTCTTACTTTATGCCAGGAATTGCTCTAAGCAATTTTCCTGTCTCATTTAGTGTTCGTAGGAACACTCAGAAATTATCACTTTTAACAATTAGGGGTGCCTGGGTGGCTCAGTGGATTAAATGTCTGCCTTCGGCAAGAGGTCATGATCTCAGGGTCCCGGGATCAAACCCCTTATTGGGCTCTGTGTTCAGTGGGGAGCCTGCTTCTCCCTCTACCCCTGCCCGTCTCCCTGCTCATGCTCTCTCTCTAATACACAAATAAAGTCTTTTTTAAAAAATTACATAATAGGACACATAGTTTTCTTAGGCAGATTAAATAAGAAGAAGCACTTAAAAAGGTGCTCAATCAATACCACTTGCCTCTTACTTACCTTACCTTTGCTCTTGTAGCTGTCCCTTGGTGATTAGGAAATCCACCGTCCAATTGCTTATCAGATAGTCAGGCTAATACTCAGATAACATAGATATTTTACGTCTCAAACTGGTTCCATTATCTTTCATTATCCTCTCCAGTTAAAAATCATTTCAGACCTCCAGCTTCACCTCTTAGTGACAATATGTGCCTCTGCTAGAGAATTGCTTACTCTGAGGAATCAAAGTCTGGAAACACCTCTAACCATTCTCCCTCCCTCCATTTTAACACTCACAGGCTCATTTTGTGTCCCAGGGTAATTTTTGGAATGTGAAATTGTATTATAAAAGATGAGTCATAAGAAAGATCAACCATCACGTTGAGGGTTTAGCATAGGCCTAGAATACAGTAGGCATGCCGTAAGTATTTTTGAATGAATAAAGGACTCCATCATACCTTTAAATCAAAGAAAATATTTTAACATTCTTTGAGCCTATAATTATGTTAAAAATCAAACATTATGTGAAGCTCAGAGGCTGCTAGGGCTAGTTTCATGTCTGCCATCTGTCATATTCATTTTCTGGTGAAGAATGTTGAGAGCACTGAAAAATCTCAGGGAAAACATTTTCATTAAGTGCGTTCTGCTGATGTTTTATTTGAGCTAACTACTAGTTGGATGGAATCTTAGCCAAATCAGAGACTTAAAGGATTGCTCTCAACAACATGGGCCTTCTTCCAGTCCATTCAGGTCATTCTTACCCTGGGCAGAGTAAAGATCTCAGTCACCCCAGCACTAAAGTGCATTGATTATGTAGAGGCTTCTCTCATTTTACATTCATAGGACACTGAGACTGGAAATAAATCTAGGATATGCTGACTAATTCTCCTAGCAGATATCAGCTTTTAACATGAATGATATTCCCACTGTCATTTGCCTGAAGGGCATCAGAGGGAGAGGGGAAAATCTACTTCCTCACAGTGAGCTTAGTCTAAGTTCTCACACGATCAATATTATTACATTTTCTTGGATTCAAGAAACAAGGAATTGTGATAAGTAATAAAAAAGAAAAAAAAACCTGTCACTATTTCACCACCACATTTCAATAAACATCACAGTGGCACAGTTCAGAGGCAATCAGAAATTTCTTCTCTAACAGGATTCAACAGCTTAAATAACCAGACATCATCTGGTTAGACAGACTCAGTTTGCAGTTTCAGTGCATCCTGGTGCTCTAAGTGTAGCATCTTCTTGCTGATATAAGCACCTATGACCACCACAGGACTTGAATTGCTCACCATCACTCACCTTCTACAAAGGGAAACTAGAGTCATTGCTTATTTTCATTCATTGTCTGATTAATTACCAACAATCCCAAGTCATTTGTTTTCTCTCTAACTTAACCTAATGGGCAGCCAACTGCAGTTGTTCGCAAGAAAAGCAAAAGGCAATGTAAGAAGATATTTTTTTAAAATCTGAATGAGTTAGAATTACCTAACAATATAAAAATAGTTACTAAAAAAGAGAGAGAGAGAGAGAGAGAGAGATAACAGTGGGGACAGTAATGACAAGGTACACCCCAGAGTCTCCAAAAATGCAATATTGATAAGTTCTCTAAACAATCTGAATGATAGCACACTCTTAAGTACAAGAACGCCCCAGCTTTACAAAGAAAAGTAATTTAATTTCATTATTCTGTGTGACTAGTATGAAAATGAGCAATAAATGTACAGAGACTGGAAGAAGCTGAGAGAAAAATGGAAAAGAACATAGATGAGAATGAGACACAGAGAAAACAATAAACTAAGAGAGGAAGAGAGACAGAGAAAAAGAAGAAAAGTGCACCACTAAGCAAGAGATGATATGGGTAACACAAATCATGGTTCATACCTTCTTCCCTAAACTCTATGGCCTGTGAATATTTAAAACTCATCTCAGGATTTTTGCAAATGCTGGGAGTAGCGGGGAGACAGAGACTTCATTGATTCCAACTTTGGCTGCCTCTAGGAATATTGTGAAGCCATTAAATATCTTACCCCTTTAAGACAAATTGATCTTTTTGTTCAAACATCCGAAGTTTTTCTCTGTCTTTGAAGTTCTATAAGAAGTAAGGGTTAATTCATGGGAGACTGATCCCTTGCCAGTTGGCCTTCCAAAAAACCGTTACTCCCCTACAAATTTTCTTAGAACTCAGCCCCGAGTGAAGCTATGGAAATCAGTCCTTATCAACTTCAAAGCTAGGAGCACAGTCTCCTGATCACACCACAGTGAGTATGATAATCCCCTTCTTCATCCTTGAAAGCCGAGGTAATAAATCATGCTACTAGTTTACAATGTCATACATGCACAACTGCAAAGATTGACCCCAACACCCGAATTACATCAGAGGAATATTGGGGGCTCCCCTAACCATGAATGCTAAACTGGCAGATTAGGGTGAGCCAAGAATTTCCTACAATCTTTCAGGATTCTATCCTAGCTCTCGAGCAATCAGAAGACAACCAGTGGTTCCATAATCACGCAGCTAAAAAGTTCCCCAGCCCAAGAGTTAGAATCCCTCCTCACTGGAATCTGACACCCAGCCCTACCAGATCTCTGGGCACTGCCCAAGAACAAAACACTCTCTCCTGCCTCCTTGGGTGTCCTGCCAGTAAACACAACCCCACAAAGCCCAACACATGTTCTACAAGGTTGTTTGATGTTGTTTGCACGTAGTCAGTGACTTTACAAAATATATCTTACGGAAAGATTCCCAATGTTAATAAGATAGACTACTAAAACTGTGAAACTATTTGAATTTAATGCTACTTCCACTGATACTCTATTCTCTACCCCCCAATTTTTTTTCAAAAATCACTAGGACATGTAATCACTGGGACTAAAACCAACCCAAACATTAGTTTGAAGCACAAAGCCTCTTCAGTCCCACCTCACCCCTCTTGGGGATGCAGCCAGTCCACACCTTTTGGAATAATTACCCTCTAATTCCAAAGCACTTCCCATGGCATCACAGAGAGATGTTTAGAAGAATGTCATCAGAGGCCAGTCACACATTGGCTCTCCAGATAAAAGATAGTTGTGATCTCTCCCAGACACCAGATTGCTACTTTTATTCCAGTCAGCCACAGGTGACAAAAGTAAAAGGACAAAATGACACAAATCTAGTAATCCTACAGAAAAAAAAAAAAAAAAGAATGTGTGCTGGTGATAGTGCGTAATTAGCACATATAATTTTTCCATAGAGCAATCAAAATGCCATCATCACTGTTTGGGGATTAAGAGATATATTGAGTAACAAAATGGATTTTCACATACTGAGGAGGAGTAGGAATTCTACTTACAGAAGAAAATAACAATTTCCACAATTATAATCCATTATTCCTGATAGCCTTTTCTCTAGTTAGAGGGGAGCCTGTAATAATTCATCAAATCAGTAGTCTCTAGGTATTCTGAATAATTTAGGAAAAATAATTGGATTAAACAGCATTAAGGACCTTCTTAGTCTCAAAAACTATAACCTCATATAAAAGTGGATACCTGGCTAATTTGAAAATGGAATTGAAAATTCATTTCTGTGGTACCTTTAAAACTTGGATAGTTCTTTGAAATTGCATTTTAAGCTACTTCTTCTTTTGTTCTAAAAAGGAGATTTTTTCCCCTATTTCCTCTGAAAGTCTTCCCTGAAACAAAATTTTTATCTGAAGTTTTAAAAAATATGCTGCTCTGTCCTCTTCTTTTTTTATTTTGAATTACTTCTCCCTCCTAGGTTTTTTTTTTTCCTCTTCTGATTTGAAAGCAGAATTAGAAATTCTATGAGAAGTAGAAGCTTTGAAAAATAAAAACCTGTATAGACTTTGCTCCAACATTTAATAAAAAGGCAGCCTTTTTTCTAGGTGCTTTTGCTTGTGGAGGCTCACTGACACCGAACTAGTATAAGTGAACTAGTCCCCTGCCCTCAACTGAACAAACATTAAAAATCTGTCAGTAGGCATTTCTCAGTGTGAGAGGCCTCAAAAAGGCAACACCAAATCTACTCTCTCCACTGGAGATATTTCTGCTATGATGTTGGTTCTCAGCCTATTTCAAGAACTAGTTACCCCTAGAGACTGATTATAAGCTACTATATCTTTCATAACTAAATAGCTTGAATTTGACCATCGTGGCACTGAACCTAAATCTACTCCAGCTTTAGACCTCTTATGATCTCATGGGTGAATTCTTTCGCAAGACATACTACTAAGAGGTTGTGTGAATTACAGGTTAGAGCACAGGCTTATGATCCTGGCTTCACCCCTTAGGAGCTGTGCAGCCTTGGGCAAATTGCTTATGGTTCTTTTGCCTTAGTTTCCCCATCTGTACGTGCAAATGTTTCTGATGAAAGAAACTAATTCATCTTCGGAGAGTCCGTGGCACAGAGGAAGCACTCAAAAGCATCAGAGTTTGCTCTAAAATCACATGATCAAAGGGCAATGAATTATGCTATCTTACCACAATTCCTATGACTTCTTTTTAACAAATCTCTTGACAATATTAATCACTCTATAGAATCACTTGTCTATGATTGTTTGAAAGAAAATCTGCTACAGAGTAAGAGCAGGTTCCAGAGACAATCTGAAAGGCTATTTCCCTTCATCTGACTGCAGCTCTGCTCACAGATATGAGAAACTGGCTCTATGAGTCTATGGATACAAAAGGGTCAGTTTCAGAAATCCAGACTCAGAAGTGTTGAGCCTGAGCCTATTAAAATGAGTAGTTCCTTCAGGCTAACGCTGCAGCTGGGGGCTTTTTCAATGGTTACACTCCCTAGAGTAAGCCTCTTGCCCCCACCTTGTATACTAGCCCATATACAGCTAAATTATCTTGTTTACAATCTCAATCCCTGAGTCGACTGAAAAATACACACCTAGGGCACCTGGGTGGCTCAGTGGATTAAAGCCTCTGCCTTCGGCACAGGTCATGATCTCAGTGTCCTGGGATCGAGGCCTGCATGGGGCTCCCTGCTCAGCGGGGAGCCTGCTTTCTCCTCTCCCTCTCTGCCTGCCTCTCTGCCTACTTGTAACCTCTCTCTCTCTCTCTCTGTGTTAAATAAATAAATAAAATCTTTTAAAAAAATACACACCTATAATGATAACAATCTCCCAGTAATCCAGATACTTGGAAGGAAGCAATATATTTGCTTAAAGTCTCATGAATCTGTTTTGGAATCCTTCTCTACCCTGTGAGACTTTGGGCAAATTACTTACCCTATCTCAGTCTCAAATTTTACCTATGAAAAATGTGGATAAGAAGAGTTCCTTGCAGCATTTACTACGTGAATTTAAGATAAAACATTTAAAGTTCCCAAAACAATTCTTAACAAAGAACAGATTTTAAATACATGGTTATTACTCATATTATTGCTATTATCATATGGGTGAAAAAACAGCATATATGATTCCTTTATCCATGAGGAACTTTTAGGATGGACATGATCTTCATGAAGCTAAGGGAGTAGAATAAAAATAAGAGGAAAACCAATCACACTAAAAAAGGGGAAAGAAATGAGAGTTGAGAGGTTAGGCCTAATGAGCCTTTATGTATCTTTATATCAGGGGCCATAGACATTTTGCAAACCAGATAAAACCTAAGAACCCTATCTCCAGAAAAACAAATCCACACATTAATACATAAAATTTTATGGCTCCAAGAAGTCCAGCACATGAACTATGAGAGGCTATTACTGGTGTTTTCCAAACTGTGCATCACAACCCATTGTGGGTAAAAGCAATTTAATCTGTTTGACCAGCTTATTTTAAAGAAATACATATCTTCGTCTATATCTATAGAAAATAATATGACAATATTCAATATTGGAAAGTATTACATATAATAGTATGATTATTTGATAAAACCTTTGTTTCGTGTGTGTGTGTGTGCACACACATGTGTGTGAATTCATAGGTACACCAGATCACAAGGTTAGATACCTATCTTCCACAGTTTATGGTCAAAAATGTTTGAGATATACTAACTAGAGTGATTACAACAACTATGTACCTCCAAGACAGAGATCTCTAATAAGAACCCACCCATTCATTTTTTTTTTAGCCTAAATGCTATTTATTGAAAAGAGCAGAGAAGAGACAGTACAGGCCCCCTAAGACAGGATGGAAGAAAACAAGCAATGCAAGTCTGCCTCCTGCCCAGCGTATTCTCTTGTTGCCCCACAGAGTCATCTTGTTGTTGACAGGCATCTTCAAGAAGTGAACCCAGACATTCTTGAACTCTTCTATGATAAACTACTTGAGAAGTAGCCAAATCTTCCTCTCATCCTTCAGACATAATAAGAATATGAACTCAAAGACATTCATGACGTGGCACCTGGGCGGCTCAGTAGTTTAAGCCTCTGCCTTCGGCTCGGGTCATGATCCCAGGGTCCGGGAATCGAGCTCCGCATCAGGCTCTCTGCTCAGCAGGGAGCCTGCTTTCCCTTCTCCCTCTGCTTGCCTCTCTGCCTACTTGTGATCTCTCTCTCTCTGTGTCAAATAAATAAATAAAATCATTAAAAAAAAAAAAAGACATTCATGCCTCTTATTAAGTAGTAGGCATGTTACAATGAGAATGTATATTCTTTTATTGAATAAAATAGAGCTATAATTTGAGGCTCCAAGTAATGTGCTGAGCAAAATGTGATTGTAGTATTATCAATAAGATTTTGAAATTTAACATATACCTTTTTGCTTTGTGTGAGGAGCAAACAATTAAGTAATATATCAAGAAATCTACTTTGGCTCAGGTCATGATCTCAGGGTCCTGGGATCTAGCCCCGCATCAGGCTCCCTGCTTCCCTCTCTCTCTCTGCCTGCCTCTCCGCCTACTTGTAATCTTTCTCTTTGTGTCAAATAAATAAATAAAATCTTAAAAAAAAAAAGAAAAAGAAAGAAATCTAGGGGTGCCTGGGTGGCTCAGTGGGTTAAGCCTCTGCCTTCCGCTCAGGTCATGATCTCAGAGTCCTGGGATCGAGCCCCACATTGGGCTCTCTGCTCAGCGGGGAGCCTGCTTCCCTCTCTCTCTGCCTGCCTCTGCCTACTTGTGATCTCTCTCTCTCTCTCTGTGTCAAATAAATAAAAATCTTAAAAAAAAAAAGAAATCTAAGGGGTGCCTAGGTGGCTCAGTCAGTTAAGTCTGTGTTTGGCTCAAGTTCTGGGATCAAGCCCTGCATCAGGCTCCTTGCTCAGCAGAGAGTCTGCTTCTCCCTCTCTGTCCCCCCCCACCACTGGTGTTCTCTCTCTGTCTCTCAAATAAATGAAGTCCTTTAAAAAAATAAATGTAGATCATCCTCAAAAATTTTTATAAATGTTTTCAGTAGATTATGAGGGAGACATTGAGTTCTTTTCAAACATATGTATAAAATGTGAAGCTACTCTAGCAAGGGGAGCCTTTCACCTATATGAAGGTGAAGAACCAGGTGGAGAGAACCCTCTGCTCTTGGAGTAAGTAACAAAAATCAAACGGTAAGGCCGGATGCTAGAAAATAAATAATACAAATACACTACACAGAAGGAACCATTGTGTTAAGAATGGGCCACCAAGAATCCTAACTGCTTTTACATTTACATAATAATAATCCACACACGATAAAAGTCCTCCACCCTTTCTCTTATTTTCCAGGCCTTTAAAAGAATCTCACCCATGCTCACGCTCCTTTCCATCAGTCATTTAAAGCTTACCATACTGTCTTTCTCACTACAAAGCCTCACCCTTAAGATGTATACCATGTAAACTTAAAGCCAAAATGTTGTGGAATAGAGAGTGTGGATAAGAAAAATCTTTAGTCTCAATGTTTGTCCAAATATTATTACTAAAATTATGGGAAAATATATTCCTTTAGAATTCCCTAACATTTCCATGTTTGTGCATCAGAGACAATTTACAGAGAAATGGAAGACGTGGGGATGAGAAATGGCCTGATCTCTTTTGAATTCCTCTATCAAACCCATGATGTATAGGGGTAAGTTAGAAGAGGCAACAACAGGGTCCTTGGCAGTGAAGGAGTCTGAAGTAAAGATAATCCATCGTGATAGCAACCTCACAAGAGATGTATGGCAATAGAGCATTTTTTCCAGTAAACAGGCAAACGGTTGGTTTGCTCATGCTTCTGGTTATCTTTATCAGTGTTCTCCCAGCACAACAGCAATGAAAAAAATCTACATGGCTTCATAAGATAGATAATGTAAATGATGGTCTTAACTCTTAAATGTGACTAGCCTTTTTTATTCTTCCACTTGAATCAGCAGTTTAGGATTGATACAAACCTAAAATACTAGTGTCACAGAAGGGGAAGAAAATATTATTAGCACAAAATCTGGAGTTGAGTATGGCCATAATCACTAAAAAGTGGCAGCTCTTCTAAAATTAAGGAGCACTGAGAGCTCAAATATTGACAAAAGCTACTATGCCAGTTAATAAACACATTATGAATTAACAACACATCATACTGTCAACTTACAAAGAGCAAAGGATAAAATGAAACAATAAAATTAAATCTAGCAAAATAGAAACACCTCCATGGTTTCATTCTATTAATATAGTCTAGAAAAGAAGAAAACAAAGTTTGTCTTGTAAGTTCTATTAAGGTTCAATGGTTATAACTGAAAGTAGATAAAAGGGAGACAAAATGGAGTACACGTAAAAAGACATGGAAATGCATTGTTTTGACTTTTTATTCAATAAAAAATTAATATGAAATACTCCACCTTTACTTTCTTCTTACTTTCTTCCCTTCCAACAGGGAAAAGCTTACATAACAGCTAGATCAAGAGAAAATAAATGTACTCTTTTCCTACTACATCAGGGTATTCTGGAACAAATATTAATTTGTTAACAAATATTAAGGAATATAATACTATTATTTATTAATAGGCAGATATAGCCTTCACATGATATAACCCCAATAGTTCCTATGTACTCACGAGATCTTTATTATTTTATATAAATTTGTGATGAACAACTAAATTCCTATAAAATATTTTTAAAAATTGACTAAGAATTTATGAGAACATATTTTAAAAGATTACAGAGCAGAATATATTCAAGGAAATCCAAGTGAATATTTTTATAAGAAAGCATTATTGATGATCATGACCAAGACAAGGCTGCCTCTTATGCCCACAATTTCTTATGCTTCTTACAATAAATGAATAATCAAGGAAGAACAAGTAGGACATTGGATTTTTTGCTTAATAAGAAGTTTAGATATAGATAGGCAAGGGTGGGCCTGGACTCTGGACCTCAAGACTCAGATTTTTTTTTCATCCTTTCTATCAAACATCATTGGCACATTAGCAAGTTTAGTGTTTACTGTCTAACAGTCTCAAAAGTCCAAGCATCATGACCACAGTCACAGGCCTGAACAAACTGGTAGCCAAGCTACTTTCTCCTTTTTAACAGGGAGAAAAATTTCTTTCTACAACCCTACAGGAAAATTCACTTTTTGTGGCACTGGGTAGAATTGGGTCAAGTGAACCCTTCTAACTAAAAGGGAGTGTGGGAGACTGACTTTATGGCAAAGAATAGCACTGTCATGATTGGATTAGACAATGGCACATTGCTTTACAACAAATTCAGGATTATATAAGAAGGAAAGAAATTGTTGTTGCATAGCATCTGCCTCACATTTGTAATTATATAGCCAGTCTTACATGGAAGTAACAGAAAACCTGAATGTGATAATTCTATGAAATTCCCTGCCTAATAAAAATACAGTTTTCCAAACTTTTGTCCATTCCTATAATCAATGGTTTCAAGATAACGCTGTCAATATAGTGTAAAGCATTTCCTATTTCTGCCTGATTATATAATTTCACTCTTCCTTATAATCCCCTCAGAAACATGCAGGTGAAATGGAGGACTCTAGGGGAAGGGAGGGAAAAGTGAATTGGGGTAAATGAGAAGGGGAGATGAACCATGAGAGACTGTGGACTCTGAGAAACAAACTGAGGTTTTCTGGGGCGGAGGATGGGTGAGCCTGGTGGTGGGTATTAAGGAGAGCACATATTGCATGGAGCACTAGGTGTGGTGCATAAACAATGAATCTTGGATCACTGAAAAAAATAAAATAAAACTAGGAGATGCTGCATGTAAATAAAAAAAAAGAAAAGAAAGAAGAAACATGCAGGTGAACAAGTAACTAAAATTCCCTTCCAGGTCTTGTTAAAGTAAGAAAGGCCACTTTTATTAACACTGTCTTCCATTTGTTGTGTGAGAGGACAACTCTGAGATGGAGATCAGATCATGGCTGTGAGGTATTCAAACTATATCAAGGATGCTATAAGAAGGTAAACTGTTCCTAAGACTTTCCAGAACTAGAGATGAGTTGTTCCTGCCACCTCCAGAGCCTGGGAAACTTCCTAGCAATCTCAACAACACTCACGGTGGGGAAGAAGCTAATCTAAGTTATAGCCCCAAATGCACAACAGGGCAGGAGTACTTGGGGACCCTCCATGAACTCTATGGGATTTCTCCTAAAGTCTGAAGGGTCCAAGAAAGCACCAGGACATCTTCAGATTCTTATCTCTCCACCCTTCCTTGAATTGTCACAGATACAAAAAGAACCAACTATTCGTCCATAATCTGGACATTTTCCTCCAGTAAGAAGGGAGAAGGAATGGGGTAGGAGAAATATGAACGTGTATCAAAACAGAAGCAAGAGGTAACTCTTCCAAAGTGGAAAAGGTTGTCAATATTGTGAAATACAAGGTGATGGAGGAGGATAAATAAAAAAAAAATCATTTAGTAATTCAAGTTTTTAAAGGGAAATTTCTATGTAGTGGCAGAGCCTGACACCAGTATCTGAGGAAATGGGAAGTGAAGAAAGGACAGACTATGTATAGATTACTTTTTTTAACTATTTTGGTGAAGACAAGAAAAAGTAGAGTGGTAGTTCAACTGGATATCATTGGCAATAAAAGGAATATGAAATGAATGTTTCCCTATACTTCAGATCACAGAGAGCTCAGCCAGTCATTTGATCCTCTTCTAGAACATTTTAAATACATAATTACCACCAAATGCTCCTACTTAATACGAATCACCTGGTGAAATGCTTCACAGATATTTGAACACTATTGACAGTCTTTTCGTAAATGCTAACGAGAAATAACATGAAATATCCCTTTCTAGTTTCTTGAAAGGAAAAAAAAATATGTGAGGCAAAAGTAAAGAGAAGCAAAAATACAGCAATTCCCTAGGGAAAATTAAGGGTTCAAAAGCAATGACTATATCAGGAGTGATGCTGACCTAAGAGGTGAAGAGGAAAGTCCATTAGTGTGTTCTTCCTTTCCCCTGAGCTGTAGTGCTCTGTCCCTTGAGAATGCTAAGGGAATTTTTACAGCATAAGGGCTTCCCATTTATTGCAGTGGCATTCCACTTTCACAGTATTTCAAATAAAGGCCCTTTTGCTGTCCATCATGGCATAGTTCAAATAATTCAGTGTTTCTGACTCAGGCTTCAGGCCAAAGTATCTTAGGCCATTGCAAGATGTCATGTGGTACAACATCTGATGTAAGCTCATCTTCATTTCAGTCAGTGGGTTCACAGAACTGGGGCTACATGAGTTTCCTGCCATGTTCTTTAGTCATAAGTAGTATATCCGAATCAAATTCATCTTCATTTTCTAGCTTCCTAGACTAACCTTTTTCCTTTGGTCTTCAAAAATGTAGAGCAACTATGTAAAATGATGCAGATATGACATAGTCATTCTTAAAAGACTCCCTTCCCAAGTTCTAAGCACTATTGGGAGGAAAAGAGATATTTTTGTGATGCCTGCTATAGCAAATGCTCAATAAGTAATTGTTAAAATAAAACTGCATCGTCGGGATGCCTATATGGCTCAGTTGGTTAAGCAACTGCCTTCAGCTCAGGTCATGATCCCAAGGTCCTGGGATCAAGCCCTGCATTGGACTCCATGCTCAACAGAGAGCCTGCTTCTCCCTCTCCCTTTGTCTCCTGGCTTGTGCTATCACTCTTTCTCTCTCTGTCAAATAAATAAATAAAATAAAATCTTTGAAAAAATAAATAAATAAATAAAACTGCATTGTCAAAGACCAAATGTGCGGGCACCCGGGTGGCTCAGTGGGTTAAAGCCTCTGCTTTCGGCTCAGGTCATGATCTCAGCGTCCTGGGACCGAGGCCCGCATCGGGCTCTCTGCTCAGCAGGGAGCCTGCTTCCTCATCTCCCTGTCTCTCTGCCTGCCTCTCTGCCTACTTGTAATTTCTCTCTTTGTGTCAAATAAATAAATAAAATATTAAAAAAAAAGACCAAATGTGCAAAGACTGCTTCTCCTATGAGCATGTATCTCATCTCAGCCTAATGCTATCTATATTTTTTTATTCCAA
This sequence comes from Ailurus styani, assembly GCA_002007465.1. NCBI lineage: Eukaryota > Metazoa > Chordata > Mammalia > Carnivora > Ailuridae > Ailurus > Ailurus styani. Next base: position 1,679,154 of record LNAC01000102.1, on the reverse strand, counting down.
ATCTTATCTGATACCAAAACTCTGATATAGATCTGCAAATAAGATATCCAAGAATAACTAGTATCAGCTTCCAAAACTGCTATGCAAAACCTTAAGCTTTTGGCAAGACATTGCATAACCATCTCTTCTTAGCTTGGCAGATGGTGGTCTTATATTTATCAGAGACTACCAGAGTGGTTGAGAGAGCCTGGGTTTGTATCACAGCTCCACCCCTTACTACGTAACCTTGGGCAAATGATTTAAAGTCTATTCACCTCAGTTTCTTCTTCTGTAAACAGGAATAATACCTTCCTTAGAAAGACATTGCAAAAATTAGATAAGGTCTTAGGGGAGTACCTAGCTCAAGATAAAGTTTAAAAAGTGTTACTTATTTATTATAAATAGGAAAATACTTTTCTCCCATTATTTTAGTAATTTCATTTTTGGCACCTTCCTTCTAGAGCTTAGTCTTCACTTTCTCAGTCCCAATTTGGACTTGCCCCTGCAGGAAATGTTAAAAGCCAAATTCACCCCTCTCAACAACAACAACAACAAATAAAAGGACAAATTATCAAAGATTGTACTTTATTTGGTTTGAGACAGGTATTTCCCTTTAAATAGACAAGCAAAAAAATGAAATATTCACTCCATATATCTTGGATTACCATGCCATGAATTTGGACAACTTCTGGTTATCATAATAAGCAGCACCTTAGAAACTGGATGAGAGGAAACACAACAAATAAAAGATTATATTTTCTCTTTTCTAAATGCAACACAGTGCTACTCACTATTCAACATTCAGGCCTTAAAAAACAATCTTATGATTTGTACAGTAGTTTGGTATTTTAAAGGCACTTTCTAATGCAAGAGTTCTCTCAACATTTTTTTTTAAGTTGGCTCCATGCCCAAAACAGAGCCCAATAGGGGACTTGAAATCATGACTCTGATATCAACACCTGAGCCAACATCAAGAGTCAGATGCTTAACTGATTAAGCCACCCAGGCACCCCTCTCTCTTTTTTTATAATATCCACAACAGGGGCATCTGGGTAGCTCAGTTGGTTAAATGTCCAACTCTTGGTTTCAGCTCAGGTCATGATCTCAGGGTTGTGAGATGGAGCCCTGTGTTGGGCTCCATGCTCAGCAGGGAATCTTGTCTTTTCTCTCCCTCTGCCCCTCCTCCAGCTCTCTTTCTGTTTTTCCTCACTAAAATAAATAAATAAAAATTTAAAAAATCTTTTAAATACCCACAACAATCCCTGTGAAATAGAGAAAGAAACTATCATTATCCTTTTCTAAATTAGAAACCTGAAGCTGCTAGAGGGCAAATTTTCATCCACAGTCACACTGTTAGTGAATAGTTGGATAGGGGGTTGAACCAAGGCTTTCTTTCTCTAAGGCTGATACCCACTGAAATTTTCCTAGCTTCCTCCAAAATACTTTGATTAATCAATAAGAATAAGAATGACAGATCTACCAATTCTTTAATTAAATCCTCTTGGAAACACTTGAGGAAGTTAAATAGTGGCCAAATCAACTGATGCTCTTGCAGCATCTTAGGTCACTTACTGAAGGAGTTTGAGTCAGTTCTATAGTTCTCCACATTTTACTGAATGCTCAGAAAAGGGAGATAATGAGCAGGTTCTTTAAGTATTTAAAAAGTGCTTCTAGGAATACAAAGAAATATGAAAGACTATAGTTTTTCAGGCTACCACGTGCACTCAATAATCTTGCTCATTTCCTCATCCAGAGCCTGTAAACTAGCAGGCCTTTTTTATATAAAAAATTCCATCACCCAAAATACATTAAAACTATGCCTGAAGAATCTACATGCTCCAGTTAGTAATATTAAGTTCTGACATTATTTTAAAGATTTTATTTTTTTATTTATTTGACAGAGAGAGAGTCAGATCACAAGTAGGCAGAGAGGCAGGCAGAGAGAGAGGAGGAAGCAGGCTCCCCGCCAAGCAGAGACCCCGATGCAGGGCTCAATCCCAGGTCCCTGAGATCATGACCTGAGCCGAAGGCAAAGGCTTAACCTACTGAGCCACCCAGGTGCCCCAAGTTCTGAGATTATTTTAGATCAATTTGTCATTAAAAGATAAGAATTTACTTAGCTTAGGGGAGCCTAGGTGGCTCAGTCAGTTAAGTGGCTGCCTTTGGTTCAGGTCATGATCCCAGGGGCCTGGGACTGAGTCCCACATTAGGCTCCCTGCTTTGCAAGGAGTCTGCTTCTCCTTCTCCCTCTGCCTGCTGCTCTGCTTACTAGTGCTCTTTATCTCTCTGTCAAATAAATAAATAAATATAAAAGAAAAGAAAAGAATTTACTTGGCTTAGACTATACCGAAACTGCTTTTCTGAAGGAAACTCCTATCAATCCTTTGTTTAAAAAATACTGTTTTAGGGGTGCCTGGGTGGCTCAGTCGTTAAGCACCTGGCTTCTACTCAGGTCATGATCCCAGGGTCCGGGATCGAGCCCGATATGGGCTCCCTGCTCTGCAGCAGGCCTGCTTCTCCCTCTCCCACTCTCCCCCTACTTGTGTTCCCTCTCTTGCTGTCTCTCTCTCTGTCAAACAAATAGATGAAATATTTTTTTTAAGAAGTGAAAGAAAAGAAAAAGAAAAAGTAAGAGAATTCAAGACAAATAACCTAGACTTATATTCCAGATCTGCTAGATACTAGCTGAGAGCTTTGGAAAGGCCCTACTATACACCTCAGTTTCTACTATCTTGTCTACAAAGGGGCAATTATAGTGACATTTCACCAGGTAATTGTAAGGATTAAAATAGATCATTTATGTAAAGGTCTGTAATGTTTATTATGTTTTCCAACTATACAGCACTTTTTGAAAACCCTTCCAAAGTCTGGGAGATTTCCAGCCTTATGGTCCCTCCTCCTGAGAGTAGAAGGCAAGAATCCTAATCCTTCTTAAACCTAGGATGCAGACATGTGACCCAGGCTTGTCCCTAGTCAGATGCCCCTCCTATTCAGTATGCCCAGTGTTGACAGAATGACTTGAGGCCTGTACCCTGCAGTAAGACCAATAGGATCTCCCTAAGACAATCCAGCAATGTGGTTTCAGCTAATATCACTTCATAAACCAATACAATTTAATAAACCTTTTTAACAAGACTAGTTATGGTGGTTTTTGTTATTAGCGACCAAGAAACCCTAACTGAAGCAGCACCTATTCTAGATATGGCAAGAAGCACATACTCAACAAATAACTGTTCCCTATCACTCTTCCTTATAGGGTCCATTATATTAAAAAGCACCATCTAATAGCGGTTAACTTTTGTTGAGTACTTACTCTGAGCCAGAAAAATGAGAAAACTAAAGCAGAGTGATTCTATCAATTTCCAAAGTTCAAAGGGCTGACAAATAGTAGAACCCATCCAGATTGGATTATCATCATCATCATCATCATCATCAATAAAAATATGTTATATACATGAGGAAACTGACACCAGAGGTATGATTAACTTCCCAAGATCACAGAGTTCATTAAGCAAAGCAGCCAGGATTTCATATGATATTACTATGTGGGTTTTTTTTTCCTATTTTCAGTCATACAGCAATAGGTCTTATCTTTTGAATATTATCTACAAATTACAAGGACAATTTGTATCACGTTTCTAAAAGAATTATGTCTTCGACCTCTTTCAATAAGAATAATTTAAAACTCTCAAACTATTTACTGTGAATGGAATCCTGTCTTTTAATCTTCAAGTTGTTCTTTAAAATGAGTTCATGCTAGTGGCATATTCTATAACTGAAGAGTAAGGAATGAAGTCATTATTTCTTGATCGATCCTGATGCCCTATTATCTTCCACTTTGGAATTACAGACTCTAAATTACATAGTCAATAAATCTCATAGGGTCCATTATAGTTATAGATTCTAGACATCAATTCCTGATTCTGGTACTTTTGCTGGTTAGCCAACTGTCTAGATAGCACCAAACAAGTGAAAACAGCATTATCTAAGAGAGGCCTTTTACTCCCAAGAGCTGTTTCTTATCTTTGTTATTATATACCAACTCTATTAAAGTCATTAAGTATGGCTTCGGTACTAAGGATACTGAAGTGGTTGCTATTGTTCCAATGGCAAAATGGTTAGAGACCATCAATCACAACACACAGTAGGCACTCAATAGATGTCAACTAAACTTTTTTAATGAATATTTATGATACCCATGCTGCTTTGTACTGGAAATTATACTGAACACAATCTACACATATTATTTTGTAACTAAAAACTTTTTTTAACAAGGAAGTCAAAATTTCAGCTTTGAGGGTTCCAAGTTAGAGGCTTGGGGTAAGGGTGGAGGATTCAAAAATTTACACTGTCCATCTCTTCCTTTTGTGCTTGCTGTCATTCCTGGAAATACAATAAATAGGAAACAAAAGAACCAGAAACACAAAAGCACAAAATTGTTCAACCTGTTCATATTCCCAGAAACAGGAAACCATAAAACCTGAAAGAATATTTTTAGTCTCATTTCAACTATAACCAAATTTGAATGATCTAAGGGAGAATTTGGCTACATGCAATACAACACTTGATGTTCATCTGAGACATCAGATTTCTCTTGACATCTCCAATATATGAGTGACACAGCTGTGCATATAGGATGTCAAGCTCACAGTTTTGAAAACAAAAAACTAAGCAACAATTTCAATGTTTTGAGAAAGAGAGGATAGATTCATTTCTTATCAAATCCATTTGGTCACTTGTTTGGGCTTCATTGCTTTGCATTAATTTTTAAATTTAAGAACAAAAGGAACACCAATAAGGTAGCAAATCTCTCAGAGTCATGTTGGGACAATAAAAGCACATAACTTAAGATTGGCAAGTCAGGAAAGGAAGCATTTCAGAGAGTGGGCAGCAATGCAGAGCTTCTAAATCTCCTAAAGACAACACAGCTTGAGGTTTGCTGTCCCCTGACCTATAACAGCAGAGGCAGTTTGATCCTTGAAGTTTGACGGTGAACGTGTACATGACTGAATTACACTGCCAAAAATGCCTAGTGCTGAAGAAAGGGAGACAGAGTGCATGTGCAGCAAGGCTGGTAACACAGAAAATAAGAAAAAAAAGATGTGGGAGTTGTATGAAAATGCCAACAAAAGGGGACTTGTTTCCCTGTAGATGATCACTCTCAGTTAATTTTGCTAAATGCCAAGTTGTAAAACCTTCCCTGCAGCCTCATAAGAGAGGTATCTGAGAAAGTATTGGTAGGATGCTTATAACACTGAGTTTCCAAAGTAGCTTCAAAGGGAGTTGTAAGTAAGATGGGAGAACATCAGGGGAAATCAGTGCTGCGTATGCAAGGGAAATGTTCAACTGTACCAAGATATCTGTTCTTTTACTTGTTCAACAGGAGATCCATCAAAGTTTAATTGCAAACTTTTTTTTCAAAGATTTTATTTATTTATTTGACAGAGAGAGAGATTACAAGTAGTCAGAGAGGCAGGCAGAGAGAGAGGAGGAAGCAGGCTTCCCGCTGAGCAGAGAGCCCGATGCGGGGATCGATCCCAGGACCCTGAGATCATGACCCAAGCTGAAGGCAGAGGCCTTAACCCACTGAGCCACCCAGGTGCCCCAGTTTAATTGAAACTTAAATAGTTACATGAGAGGACATGTTACATGAAAAGAGTATATAACTAGGATTTGAGTAGGATGTCCCAGCATTCCTTGGTCATTGACAATTTGTTTTTAGTAGAAGAAATTCAAAGTACTGTTTATTCTCCTGCTTATTTTCCTCCCTCCTAATTATTAGCCAAAACTCCCAGTCACCAAAATGAGTTATTATTCTGATTAAGTTGGCATTTAAAAGGAAGTAATATGCTTACACCTCTCAAAGGGAATTTTCGCTGCAGAAAGACGCTTGTTAACTAAGATCAATTTCTAATTAGTAGACGATTCTCCCTTCACTCTCCTAACAACAGGCTTTCAGACTAGAGGGGCTTTTTGTCAGCATTCTTCAAAATATACCTTGGAGGTGACTGCATGTAACTAAGCCTAACACTAGCTGTGATCAGTACATTGGATTTGTACCCTGAATTCCCTTCGGTGCTAATTAATATTTGCAAAATGGAAATATTTGATAAAATTTTCATCACTGAAGTACAGTAAGCACCAACATTTATAAAAGATTTTGAGCCTCACTGAAAACTAAATGAGGTAAAATAATATCTTTTTATCACCATATGAAATTTAAAGAAGGTAATATAATTACATATTTTTGTAAAATATGTAAAATTAAAGTTTTAATTACTAGAATCAAATTAAAATTCATATGTGAACATAACACAATGTATAAACTTGTCAAATCACTAAGTTGCACACCTGAAACTAATGTGACATTGTGTGTCGATTATATTAAAATTTACAAGTCAAAGAGTCTTTTTAAGAATACTACAAATAGTCTACAATATTGCATCTTCTCATCTTTCTTGGAAAGTTAATTTCAAGAAAAATAGAAGTCTATCATTATTATAATTTATGTCATAAAAACTTGACTATACTTATTGAATAATTCAGACATCTTAAAAATGCTCCTCTCAGAATAATACACGAACTATTACAAGATAAATAAATACCAAAAGAGAACCAAACCTAGAATATCTGTTTCTGATATGTGTTTTTAAGTAATAGAAATCTTTTTTTTAATCTCAAAAGGTGAGAAATTTTACATTGTATCTTTAGCCAAAAGCTAGGATAATAATCAGGGATCTACTAAGTTATAGTTCTGTAGCATCTCCTACAGATGGATTCTTTTCTGGATGGTGGTAAATGGACAAAGGGAAATTCTTGATTCTTGATTCATGCAAATTTTACCAAAGCATTAAACCATATAAAAGCATTAAGAGGATCCCTCCCAGAGCCTTCAAAGGTGTCTTTTCCAGTGAGGGGACTGAAACTTACGCTGTAGTAGGTTAACAGTAAATCCATCTTTGGTTTCTACCCATGACAGGACAAAGTGAAAAGGGGGCTGGAAGAACGAGGAGCAAATGAATGGCAAAAGCAGTGATTTCAAGAAGTCTACAATCACGTCAGCATATATCCAATTCTAGGCAGGTGGTGGGTGGGGAGGGGGAAGGATGTTGGTGTGAAGTAGAGAAGGGAATACAATAAAAATGAAACACATTAGAAAGTATCACTCAGTCAGAGTAGGAGCCATGTGAGCATTTACTAGATAGACATGTATGGAACATATACATGATGATGAGCTCTCCTGAGAGGAAGGTAAGAGAGAGGAGGAAGAGCCTGGTGCTGGCTAAATACTTTACAGACATGATTCTGTTTAACTCTCCCAACAATCCTGGAGAGTGGGTGTTGTTATACCCATTTTACAAATGGAACTGAACATCAGAGAGGTTATATAATTGTCCCAAGGTCACAGCTAGGAATTACTAACCCTCACCCCCCTTTGTGCCACACTGCCCACCTTCATTGGCAATAAAGTATATTTCATGCATCCCAGACAGCAAATGCCCAAACACAGAAACCTTTCAGTATAAGGCCACAGACATTCAAATGGGCTTCTGAAAGTGACCAAATTTTTTTTAAAGATTTTATTTATTTATTTGACACAGAGAGAGAGATCACAAGTAGGCAGAGAGGCAGGCAGAGAGACAGGGAGAGGAGGAAGCAGGCTCCCTGCTGAGCAGAGAGCCCCATGCAGGCCTCGATCCCAGGACGCTGAGATCATGACCTGAGCTGAAAGCAGAGGCTTTAACCCACTGAGCCACCCAGGCGCCCTGAAAGTGACCAAATTAATAGAGAAAATAAAGCAAGTGATTTGGACTGTGGTCAATCTTGTGTAAAGTTGTTGAGGACAAATGAGAGAGGACTTCCCCCAAAATGGCAATTCAATAGCAAGGCTGTTCTGCAGGTTTCAATCAAACTTTCCACCTGAAGTCTATTGTAGTAGGTATCTGAGCTTCCTCCCATGTAAAGAAATTAGGCTGGAGACTAAAAGCTTGAGTCAGGATGGTGTCTACTCACCTGGCCAGGGGTTTCCAGCAATTTCTCATAAAATACAGGTTCCAAGCTGGGCAAATTCAAAGTGTGATTGGCATGTAGCAATCAAGTTGGTATAACTAAGAAGGGGTTACATAAGTGAAAAGTGGAGAGAGAGGACAAATAAAAATGGCCATATAAATTCACTTAGGAGAAATAAAAAAGGAGAGATATGTGAGGTAAATTTGGGGAGTTAAAATGTCAGACAGTATCTGGAAATCACAAAATCATTGTTTTCTTCATAATCAGAAAACAGAGGCAAGATTAAATAATAACTCATTTATATCTTAGATAACTTGGGCTTATTTTGTTCTTCATTGAAGTAACACTTACAGTGATATCTACTTCCAGAAGTGAGATGTATGTATGTATAAGTACATATATTTTTTATGTATTACAAATATGTGGTGATATTATAAAAAAGCTAAGAACAAACATCTTAAAGGCAGATTAAGAGGAGAAATTAATGTCTACAATACAACTTTGAAAAATCAGTGACAGTAGAGGTAAATAAGTGAAACTGTATATTTCACTAATATAGGCATATAAAAGAAGATAGCTTATGAAAAACTGAATTCCTCTACTCATTCAGAAGAAAAAAAATGAAGGTTTTATTATACAAAGATGCTATGGAGTGGAGCCAAATTTAGGATGATCATAAAATTACCTTTCATTTGCTGTCCTAAGCATTTGGAAATGTAACAAATTTCAAGATTAAGCTGCAGAATCTCCTTTAAAAGTGTACTACATATTTAAAAGCCATACAGTCACATGGAGTGAAAGCCAACACCTAGGTTTCATGGATACAGCTAGTTCAGATGAGGGTAACACTAAGGAAAACAAGAATCCACCTGGAAAATTATACCATTCAGAAGGAGAGTTAGAAAAATTATATCTCCAGCAAATTAAAAGCTAGAGAAAATATAATATCTTGAGGGGGGGGTTCTTTTCTCTTTTTACTATACTTCATTATTTAGAGTAGTTTTAGGTTTGCAGCAAAATTGAGAAGACAATACAGACTTCTCAAAAACCTTTACCTCCACTCATGCATAGCTTTCTCCTTATGGGCATCTTCCACCACAGTAGTACATTTGTTACAAGATGAACCAACCATGATACTTCATTATCACCCAAACTCCCCAATTTACATTAGGGTACACTTGGCATTGTACATTCTATAGGTTTGGACAAATGTATAATGACATGTATCGATCATTACAGAAAATATGTTGACCTCTTTTGAAATCTAACTTATAGTAGTCCCCCCTTATTTGTGGTTTCAACATTTTCTGTGATCTACTTTCTTTTTATTTTTTTAAGATTTTATTTATTTATTTGACAGAGAGAGTGAGATCACAAGTAGGCAGAGAGGCAGGCAGAGAGAGAGGAGGAAGCAGGCTCCTTGCCGAGCAGGGAGCCCGATGCAGGGCTCAATCCCAGGACCCTGAGATCATGACCTGAGCTGAAGGCAGAGGCTTTAACCCACTGAGCCACCCAGGCACCCTCAGTGATCTACTTTCAACTACCATCCAGAAGCAAATGATTCTCCTTCTCACAGCCAGAAGGTGACTAGTAGCCTAAAGCTATGTCATAATATCTATGTCATTCACCTCATTTCACCTCATCACATAGGCATTTTGTCATCTCACATCACTTCAAAAAGAAGGGTGAGAACAGTACAATAAGGTATTTTGAGACAGAGCAAGAGAACACAGTCATACAACTTTTATTACAGTAACTTGTAATTATTCTATTTTATTATTAGGTATTATTAATCTTACGCTGTACCTAATTTATAATTAAACTTTATCATAGGTATGTATGTGTAGGAAAACTATATATACGGTTCCATACTACCCCAATTTTCAGGTATCCATTGGAGGCCTTAGAATGTATCCCCCACAACTAAGGGAGAACTACTGCATTCATATTTTAACTAAAACTATGGTATGTGTTTTTTCCAAATCTTTTACCCAGATACCTTAGTATCCAAACATGATAGTTACTGGTTTTGTTCTGTTTTGTTCTCTATTTTTAGATATAGATCAAGGTACTTTGGTTAGGTAATCTATCTATTCAAGAAAGAATTTATCTAATATAATAATTAAAATGAAATACACCTACATGCTAAACCATATTAAACATAATTGAGTATTTTTATTGTAAGGGTAATTTGGGCAGGAAATTACCAGAAACTCCCAATTACCTTTCTACAAGGTAGCCATGGCAGTAATGGTAATATCTTACTGACAGAGACCTTGTTCCCCAGATTCACTCCAGTTACTGTAAGAGTTGACTAATCAGATAGTGGGGCAGATGTGAAGTTATTTGTATATAAGCTCCCAAGGACAGCTTTTTAATTGATTCATAACTATTAAAATCTAGTACATTATTAGAGGAAAGTCTTGTATGAGTGAAAATAGGGGTGGGGGCATCAAGTATGGCTCGAAGAGCTGTCTATCTCAGTGCAAATCTGAGGGAAGTTTGAATAAAAGCTTCCTAAACTGCTGTGTGATCTAAGTGAAGCCTTCAGGCAGTCCTCAGACCAAAGCTGACAGAGTCCTTTATCTGACATGGGGCTGTCTTAGTATCCCTGACATACTCAATTCCTGATTACAAAGAGCCCATTTGGTGCTTTACATAATACATTAAATCTAGCACACTTACTTCCCTTAGCCTTTCTTCCTACCTGAACACTTGCCAGGACAACTTGGACATTTCTACTTTATTGAGAAGTGGCCATCCTCCCATGTTTCCATTAGCCATCTCAACAGCAAGTTTGCCTCATCCTTTGTGGTCCTTGTTAGGGTGTGTACTGTAAAGTCCTGTTACCAGAGAACGTGTTCCCAAGTCAAAAAGTCCTAACAAGAACATTAAAACTCCCATTGAGCAGATTTTCCTGGCTTCAGGGCTAACCAACCTAACTACTGCAGCCACAATCTAATGCTGAGAGAGAACAAAAGCAGATAAGCAGTGCCCATTACAGAGCTCAACAGGGCTCAATGGCAAAATTAACATTCTTAATTAAGCAACATTCTCAATATCATACAGAATATACCTGTGGATCCCGAACCTGGTTATTCATCAAAGCTACTGGGGAGATTTACTTCTCTTACTGATTTTCAGCTCTCCTCTAGAATATACTGAATTTAGACTCTTTAGAAGTAGAGCTCAGTTGAGAGCCTGGGTGGCTCAGTCCGTTAAGTGGCTGTCTTCAGCTCAGGTCAGCCCAGGGTCGTGGGATTCAGCCCACGCCTCTCTGGCTCCCTGCTCACTGGAAAGCCTGCTTCTCTCTTTCCCTCTACCTGCCACTCTGCCTACTTGTGACCTCTCTATCTCTCTGTCAGATAAATAAATAAAATCTTTAAAAAAAAAAAAAGGAGTTCAGTAAGTTGAAAACCAGAGAAACTGAAATTAATTCTTGTGTGGATTAACTGGCCTTGAGGGAATTCTACATAGGCATTTCAAAAATAATTTTAAGAGCAAAGTTTTGAATAATAATCTGACTCTTATTTCCTATTCATGTATTAATATACTTATACAAATATATTGTAACATAACTTAGAAATGCAATTACTTAGAAAGAAATTTTCTTCTTTAACTTCTTAATAACTAAGAAAGAACTTGCTTTCCTGGTGGTAGATCTCTAGTCTCTTTTCACTGCAAAAAAATAGAGATTTAACATCTTGACCTCCATGCCAAAAGATAATCAAGACCATAGCATTATAATCAAGTGAAGGTAAAGTAATAGAATATACAACTAATCTAGTATCCATTGATGTAATGGACTTTCAAGATATTTACTCAAGTGAGTATAATTATATTTATGATTCTTTTGCTTTTTGTGAACATATTTTTGTAGAAGTTTCAATACAAGATAGATGAGAAAAACAGTCCATCTAAAATCAAAGCCCTAGTTGCATAAACATACACATTTTGTTTCTCTGGTCACACAAGTGCAAGAATTCCCTACAATCTCCAAAAGAATCATTATATTGATATTTCATGATTAAATACACATTTATCTGAAACAGCTTCAAGAAAATGTGACACAATTTTTAATACAACTCTAGGCATACAAGTAGCTTGTATCTTCATATAATGCCTCTCAGTTCAGCAGCAATTTACATGGAGATTCAACACAGACACAAAAAAGCAAAGAAGAAAACTATAATAATTAATGAAATACAGTAATTCATGGTGTAAAAAAAAAAGAAGAAGAAGAAGAAGGGGCACCTGGGTGGCTTAGTCATTAAGTGTCTGCCTTCGCCTCAGGTCATGATCCTAGGGTCCTGGGATTGAGCCCTGCATCAGGCTCCCTGCTCAGCGGGGAGCCTGCTTCTCCCTCTCCCACTTCCCCTGCTTCTATTCTCTCTCTCTCTCTCTCTCTCTCTCTCTCTCTCTCTCTCTCTCTCTCACTGTCTATCTGTCAAATAAATAAATAAAATCTTAAAAAAAAAAAGAAATCTATATATGATGATGATAAAAGAACCACATGCCTCTAACATAACTAAAGCCTTTGTAAATAGTCCAGTATGTGTTACTACAATCTGAATGGCTTATCAGATTTTTATATTAAATTAGTATCATTCACTCAATATTTATTCAATATGTACCCACTGGATGGATGAATGGATGAATGGTGAATGATAAAGTGAAAAAAATTAAATGGCATGTAATTTCAAAGAAACTATGTGGCAGCATGGTTACAACATGAGCTTCGAACCAAATAATACAGGGATTAAATCTCATATTCATTTACTAGCTGTGCAATCTTAAGAAGTTACTTAGATTCTCTGAGCCTCAATATTTTCACCTGGAAATGTGAGATAGTAATACCTTTTTTGTAGACTGTGTAGGAAGATTAAACAAGCTAATGAGGAAAAAAAACCCCACAAAGTACTACACCTTACATCTTATTACCAGTCTCCCTCTTTTCTCCTGAGAAATGTAATGCATCCAAGTCTAGCTACAGTGAGTATTTGGCATTTACCATTGATCCATAACATAAAATACTTTTTCCACTAGACCTACAAAATGTAAATAAGTTCTGTCTGCTCTGCTAACTCTTTAGTTTTCACAGAAGTGTGCTTATATAAAAAAAAGTGAAGACATGAAGCCATACACAGGAATTCTCTAAGTCTAAACACAGGTCTCGAGTAACATTAAAGAATATATAAATTGTCAATAAGAGGTTTATATACTAGTAAAAATCTGGGCTCAAAAAATTTTGCCACCTGCAAGACAAGCTTATTTAATGACCCTATACAACTTATATTTTTAAATTATTTTGTTCTTCTTTGCAAACAATTACATTTCATGTTTATAATATATTACATAATAGTATTTAACATCCTTTTAACTGGCAACAGGTTAATCGTCAGCTTCCCTAAAGCAATCCTACAAGGAGGAAGTAATATTAAATGTTAGAGGATAAGAATAATAGTTTATATCAGAACTATCTGAAGATAAGTAGAAAAGGAGGGACTCGGATGATACAATGTGAGAGGCAAAATTAAGGGCTCCCTGCCCATGAGTCAACATATATCGCTATGTGTCCTTGTTTTCAGGAAGTTTATATATTTCTAATAAGGCATTTGATTACAGTACACATATAGAAATCACATGGACAGTATAATGGATTTTCACAAAGTACACTCCATGTAACCATCACTCAGTTCAAGTAATAGAATATCATCAGCACTCTGAAGTACTGCTCATGTCTCCCGGAACTTAGATATCAATACATTCACTTCCTCAAAGTTAGTCATTATCCTGACCTCTAATACCATGGATTAGTTTTAGAACTTCAAACAGAATTATAGAGAAAAAATATTTTAATTTCTTTCAGTAAGTTTTCTGATTCTGAGATTTATCCATGCTATTGTGTAATTATGGTTCATTCATTTACATTGCTATATAGAATCCCTAATATAAATTTACTACAACCTAAGTATCTATTATACTGTTGATAGGTACTTGTATTGTTTCATTATGAACTGGTTTATAGTGCCACTATGAAAACTGTGCATATCTTTAGGTGCACATATGTATGTGTGTCCATTGGGTACATACCTAAGAGTGGAATTGCAGGGTCTTTAGACATATTCATGGTCAACCTTAGTAAATACTCTCAAACATTCTTCTAAGATTCACTCTCTTTTCAATTCATTCTCTTACCAACAGTATATGACATTTCCACTTAATTATTATCTTGGCCAATTCTCTTTTATTTTTTAAGATTTTATTTATTTAATTGACAGAGAGAGACCACAAGTAGGCAGAGCAGCAGGCAGAGGGAGAGGGGGAAGCAGGCTCCCTGCTGAGCAGAGAGCCCAATGCCGGCCTGAGATCATGACCTGAGCTGAAGGGAGAGGCTTAATCCACTGAGCCACCTAGGCGCCCCTTATCTTGGCTAATTCTTGGTATTTTTGGTGTATAAATCTATCCACTAAAGCAGTATACAGGGTTTCTTGTTGTAATTTAAGTTTCTATTTTACTGATGAGTAATAACAATGAGCACCTCTTCATATGTTAAATAGCCTTCTAATTTCTTTTTTTTTTTTTGCACTGTTAAGAGTTTTCACATATTTTTCTATTCAGTTTTTTGTGTCCCATTGGCTTGAGTTTGTTCCTATTACACGATGGAGACAAGTCTTTCATTAGATATATATTATGTACTTAATTATGTTCTCTAAAATTCATATATTGAAGACTTAACCCCCAGTACCTTATAATGTGACTATATTTGGAGAGAGTGCCTTTAAAGAGGTAATCAAGGTTAAGTTAGATCATGAGGGTGGGGCTCTAATCCAATATGACTGGTGTTTTTACAATAAGAGGAAGAAACACCAAGTATACTTGTATACAGAGAAAAGGCCACATGAAAAACAGCAAAAACCATCTGCAAATGAAGGAGACAGAAATCTCGGGAGAAATCAATCTTGCCGGCACCTTGATCTTGGACTTTAGTCTCCAGAACTGTAAGTCAAATAAATCTCTGTTCTTTAAGTCACCCAGTCTGTAGCATTTTGTTATGGCAGTCCTAGCAAATTAATATACACATTAAAAATATCATTCACAACTCTGTGGCTTACTGTTTCACACTCCTAATGCTGTCTTTGGAGAAGAAAAGTTCTTGATTTTAATGCAAGAGTTTTTCCTTTGTGGCTAGTGCTTTCTGTTATGTTTAAGAAAATAAGGCTTACCCAAATTCATGAAGATATTCTCCCAAATTTCCTTCTAGAAACATTTCTATTTCCCTCTTACATTTACAGCTATAGTCATCAGAAACTAATATTTAATATGGTAGAAGATAAAAGCCAAGCTTCACTTTTTTCCATATGAAAAATAATTGCCCTTGCAACAACTGTTTAATAAAAAGACTTTTCCTTTGCCTACTGTTCCATAGTACCACTTTACAAATCAAACAAATTATATGTATAGACTTGTATCTAGATTTTCTAATCTGTTGCATTAATCTATTTATCTAGATTTGTATTTAGACCACAATGTATGAATTATGATACCTTTATAAGTCGTCGTTTCTGATAGGTAAATCGATCAAAGTAGGTCTTCATTCAAGATTTTCCTGGCTATTCTTAAAAGTTTGATTTCCATATAAGTTTTAGAAACAGTTTGCCAATTTCTGTAAAATATCTCCAGGAATTACACTGAATCTATAGATGTAATACATCAATTTGAGATAAGATCTTTAAAGCAGTAAGTCATCTAAGCCATTAGTGTCTTCCTCCATCAATTTAAGTTCTCTTTAACTTCACTCAAAATATTCTGTAGCTTTTTGTGTACAAGTTTTACATTCTTCATTAGATTTATTCCTCGGTATTTTAAGTCTTTTGATGCTATTCCAAATGACATGCCTTATTTGACTTTGCTTCTTAATTTTTTGTTCCTCATACAGTGGACCCCTACAATATGACGGTTAGGGGTGCTACCCCCACACACTTAGAAATCTGTGCATAATTTTTGACACCTGAAAAACTTAACTACTAATATCATACTGTTGACTGAAAGCCTTACCAATAACATAAACAGTCGATTAACTGATATTTATTTTGCATATGTATTATACACCGTGTATAATAAAGTAAGCTAGAAAAAAGAAACTGTTACTAAGAAAATCATAAGGAAGAGAAAATACATTTACAGTACTATACTATAAAAATCCAGGGTGCCTGGGTGGCTCAGTGGGTTAAAGCCTCTACCTTCGGCTCAGGTCATGATCTCAGGGTCCTGGGATCAAGTCCCGCATCGGGCTCTCTGCTCAGCAGGGAGCCTGCTTCCTCCTCTCTCTCTGCCTGCCTCTCTGTCTGCTTGTGATCTCTCTCTCTGTCAAATAAATAAACAAAAATCTTTTAAAAATAAATAAATAAATAAGAAAAAATAATAAATAAATAAATAAATAACCGTGTGTAAGTGGACCCATGCAGCTTGAACCCATGTTGTTCAAGGGTCAACAGTATATAAAAAATAAAATTTCATTTTACACATATTTTGTATCCAGTGACCTGACTAAATCGCCTATTAGTTTAAATAATTTGTTATTTATATTGGATTTTCTATTTGTGCAAATATGTAATCCGTGAATGACAAAAGTTTCATTTCCTTCTTTTGAAACATTTAAACTTCTACTTTTTTTCTCATAGTGCATTGACTACAAAGTTGACTATTAAGTGGTAAAAGTAACGTTCACCTAATCTTGGGGGTGGGGGGCAGAGAGTGCTCTCAATATTTCATGATTAGGTGTAATATTTGCATTAGATTTATTGTAAATATTCTGTTAACAAATTTGACTTCTACTCCTAGCTTATGATGAATTTTATTGAATGCTTTCCATTGTTCTATTAAGTTTCTCTCCTTTAGTCTGTTAATGTGATAAACTATACTGATTGACTGAATTATAGTGATGGATGTTAGATGTTAAACCAGTTTTGCCTACATAGAATAACTTGTACTTAGTTATAATTATCCTTTTTATACATTGCTGCATTCAATTGGATAATATTTTCTTTGGATTATTACACCTGTGCACATGGGAGACATTAACTTTGTAATTTTTCTTCCTTGGATTGTCCTTGAAAGGGTTTGGTATCAAGGTTATTCTAGCCTCATAAAATAAATTAGGAAGTATTCCCTTTTCTTTTACATTACCTGAAATTTATGTAAGATTAGGGTCATTTGTGTTTTAAATGTTTACAAATTGACTGTAAAACCATCCGGGCATATAGTTTTCTTTGACAAGTGGGAAGTTTTCTAATTATGGGTTTAATTTTTAACTTAATTTTCTCCCTTTTTCTTTTCCTTTTCTTTCTTTTTCTTCCTGTCAACACTTGTTATTTCTTGTATTTTTGATTTTAGCCATTCTGACAGAAGTAAAGTGAGATCTCATTGTCACTTTGATTTGCATTTCACTGATGATAAGTGATGATGAACATCTTTTCATGTGTCTGTTGGCCATCTGTGTATCTTTGGAGAAATGTTTGTCCATGTCTTCTGCGCATTTTTTAGTTGGATTATTTGGGTTTTTTGGTGTTGAATTGTGTAAGTTCTCTATATATTTTGGATATGAGCCCTTTATCAGATATGTCATTTGCCAATATATCTCCCATTCAGTAAGCTATCTTATAGTTTTCTTTTATGCTTCCTTTGCCGGGCAGAAGCTTTTTATTTTGATGTAGTCCCAATAGCTGTTTTGCTTTTGTTTCCCTTGCCTCAGGAGACATATCTAGAAAGATGTTACAGCTGATGTGAAAGAAATTTCTGCCTGTGCTGTCTGCTAGGATTTCTATGGTTTCAGGTCTCATATTTAGGTCCTTAAAGCATTCTGAGTTTATTTTGTGTATAGCATAAGAAAGGGGTCCAGTTTCATTTTTCTGCATGTAGCTAGCTCTCCAGTTTTCCCAACCCCATTTGTTGAAGAGACTGTCTTTTTCCCACTGCATATTCTTGCTTTTTTGTCAAAGACTTGTTGACCATATAATTGTGGATTTGTTTCTGGATTTCTATCCTATTCCGTTGTCTATTTTTGTGCCAGTACCATACTGTTTTGATTATTACAGCTTTGTGATGTAACTTAAAAGCTGGAATTGTGATACCTCCGGCTTTGTTTTTCTTCTTCAATATTGTTTTGGTTATTCAAGGTCTTTTGTAGTTCATACAAATTTTAGGACTGTTTGTTCCAGTTCTGTGAAAAATGCTCCTGGAATTTTGATAAAGAATGCATCAAATCTGCAGATTGCTTTGGGTAATATGGACATTTTAACAATATCTGTCCTTCCTATCCATCAGCATGGAATTTGTGTCATCTCGATTTCTTTCATCAATATTTTATATTTTTCAGAGTACATGTCTTTTACCTCCTTAACTTTATTCGTAATTGTTAATGGGATTTAGGTGCAATTCTTTTAAATACAATTGTAAATGGGATTGTTTTCTTAGTTTCTCTTTCTTTTGCATTGTTATTAAGGTACAGAAATGCTACCGATTTATGTACATTGATTTTGTATCCTGTGACCTTACTGAATTCATTTATCATTTTTAGCTGGGTTTTTTTTTTTTTTGCAGTCTTTAAAGTTTTTCTATATATAGTATTATGTCATCTGCAAATAGTGTAAGTTTTACCTCTTTCTTACCAAATTAGATGACTTTTATTCCTTTTTCTTGTCTGAGTTCTGTGGCTAGGACTTCCAGTACTATGTTGAATAAAAGTGGTGAGAGTGGACATCCTTGTCTTGCTCCTGACCTTAGGGGAAAAACTCTCATTTTTTCACCATTTAGGAATGGTATTAGCTGTGGGTTTTTCATATGAGGACTTTTTTATATTGAGGCATGTTCCTGCTAACCCTACTTTGTTGAGGGTTTTTATCATGAATGGATGTTGAACTTTGTCAAATGCTTTTTCTGCATCTATTGAAATGACCATATGGTTTTTATCTTTTCTCTTGTTGATGTGATGTATCAAACTGATTGCTTTGTGAATACTGAATCACCTTTGCATCCTGGCAATAAATCCCACTTTAATGTGGTGGATGATTTTTTTAATCTATTGGTGGATTCCAATTACTAGTAGTTTGTTGAAGAGTTTTGTATCTATGTCCATCAAAGATATTGCCCCATAGTTCTCTGTTTTTGTAGGGTTTTTTTAAAAGATTTTTAATTTTAAGTCATCGCTACACTCAAAGTGGGGCTCAGACCTACAACCCTAAGATCAAGAGTCTCATGCTCCACTGATTAAACCAGCCAGGTGCTCCTGTAGTATTTTTATCTGGTTAATGGTATCAGGGTAATGCTGGCCTCACAGAATAAACTTGAAAGTTTTCCCTCCTTACTTCCTTTCCTTTCCTTCCTCTTCTATTTTTTGGAATAGTTGGAGAAGATAGTAACTCTTCAACTCTTCTTTAACGTTTGGTAGAAATCACTTGTGAAGTCATCTGGTCCTAAACTTCTCTTTTTTTAGGAGTTTTGTTTTGTTTTTGTTTTTGTTTTACTGACAGTTTCATTGCATGTAATTTGTCTGTTGAAATTTTCTATTTCTTCCTGATTCCATTTGGAGGCAATATCTCTTTCTAGGAATTTATCTACTTTTTTAGGATGTCTAATTTGTTGGTATATAATTTTTCATACTATTCTCTTACAATCCTTTGTATTTCTGTAGTGTTGGTTGTTACTTCTCTTTCGTTTCTGATTTTAAGTCCTTTTTTTTTTTTTTAATGAGTCTGGTTAGAGACTCATCAATTTTGTTTTCAAAGGACAAGCCCTTGGTTACGTTGATCTGGTCTACTGTGTTTTTAGTCTATTTCATTTATTTCTCCTTTAATCTTTATTACTTCTTTCCTTTTGCTGGGTTTGGGTTTTGTTTGTTCTTTTTCTAGCTCCTTTAGGTGCAAGGTTAGGTTGTTTAAGATTTTTCTTGCTTCTTCAGGTAGGCTTATTAGAACTTCCCTCTTAGAACCACTTTTGTTGCATCCCAGAGACTTTTGATTATTGTATTTTCATCTTCATTTGTTTCCATGTAATTTTGTATATCTTCTTTGATTTCTTGGTGAACCCATTCATTGTTTAATAGCATATTATTTAACCTCCATGTATTTGTGCTCTTTTCAGATTTTTTTCTTGTGGTTGTTTTTAGTTTCATTACATTGTTGGCAGAAAAGATGCATGGTACATCTTCAATCTTTTTGAATTTGTTGAAACTTGTTTTATGGACTAACATATGATCTATCCTGGAGAACGTTCCATGTGCACTTGAAAAGAATGCGTATTCTGCTGTTTTAGGATGGAATATTCTGAATATATCTATTAAATCCACCTGCTCCGGTGTGTCATTGAAAACCACTGTTTCCTTGTTGATTTTCTGTTTGGATGATCTGTCCACTGCTGTAAGTGAGATGCTAAAGTCCCCTACCATTTTCGTATTACTATCGTCTATTTCCTTTATGTTTGTTATTAACTGCTTTATGTAGTTGGGTGCTCCCACATTGGGTGCATAAATATTTACAATTTTTCTATCTTCTTGTTGGATTGTTCCCTTTATAATTATATAATGTCCTTCTTTGTCTCTTCTCTTTTTTTTTTCTTTTTTAGATTTTATTTAATTATGTGATGGGGGCAGGGGAAGCATAGGCAGGGGGAGCACCAAGCAGAGGGAGAGGCAGAAGCAGGCTCCCTGCTCAGTAGGAATGTGGGGCTCAATCCCAGGATTCTGGGATCATGACCTTAGCCAAAGGCAGACATTTAATCAACTGCATCAGCCAGGTGCCCCATCTCTTCTTTTAAAAGTCAGTTTACTGTGATATAAGTATTGCCACCCCAGCTTTCTTTACACATCCATTTGCATGATAAATGCTTCTCCATCCCTTCACTTTCAATCTGCATGTGTCTTTAGGTCTGAAATGAGTCTTGTAGGCAGTAAACAGATAGGTCTTGCTTTTTTTTTTTAACCATCTGACATCCTATGCCTGTTGGTTTGGTATGGTCTGTAGCTATTATTGGTTTTTTATTTGTGGTTACCATTATGTTTGTATATAACATGTTCTGCATATAGCAGTCTTTATTAAGTTGTTCGTCACTTTAGTTTGTACCCATTCTTTATTTCATACCCCCACCTCATATTTTAGGTACATGGTGTCACTTTACATTCTTTTTTTTTTTTAAGATTTTATTTATTTATTTGACAGAGAGAGAGAAATTACAAGTAGGCAGAGAGGCAGGCAGAGAGAGGAGGAAGCAGGCTCCCTGCTGAGCAGGGAGCCCGATGTGGGGCTCCATCCCAGGACCCTGAGATCATGACCAGAGCCGAAGGCAGAGGCTTTAACCTGCTGAGCCACCCAGGTGCCCCACACTTTACATTCTTTTTTTCTGAGACCCTTGACTGATTTTTACATGTGTACTTATTTTTGTTGCTTTTGTGCTTCCTACTTTTCTTTCTTTCTTTCTTTTTTTGTTTTTTTAGATTTTATTTATTTATTTGAGAGAGAGAGAGCACAAGCAGGGAAAGAGGCAGAAGGAGAGGGAGAGGCAGACTTCCCACTGAGCAAGAAGCCCAACACAGGGCTCAATCCCAGGACCACAGGATCGTGACCTGAGCTGAATTGAAGACAGATGCTCAAACATCTGAGCCACCCAGGCACCCCTATGTGCCTTTCTTAATCTTACTTATGGTCTTTCCTTTCTACTCAAATAGTCCCCTTTAACATTTGTTGTAGGTTTGGTTTACTGATCAATGATTCCTTTAACTTTTATTTGTCTGGGAAACTCTTTATCTTTCCTTCTCTTCTGGATGATAGCCCTGCTGGATAGAGTATTCTTGGTTGCGGATTTTTTCCTTTCAGCCTTTGATTATATCAGGACACTCCATTCTGGCCTGCAAAATTTCTGCTGAAAAATGAGCTGACAGCCTTATGGGTTTCCCTTGTATGTAACTATTTTCTTTTCTCTTCCTGGTTTTACAATTCTCTATTATTACTTTGCCATTTTAATTACTATGTGTCTTGGTATGGACCTCATTGGGTTGATTTTATTGGGGATCTCTGTGTCTCCTGGATCTCGATATCCATTCCCTTCCCCAGATTCAAGAGTTCTTAAACTATTATTTCTTCAGATAGATTTTCTATCCCCTTTTCTCTCTCTTCTCCTTCTGGGACCTCTATAATGTAAATGTTATTAAGCTTGATGGTGTCACCCAGTTCTCTAAGTTTATTCTCATTTGGCATAATTTTTTTGCTTTCACCCACTCAGCTTGATTACTTTCTTTACCCTGACCTCCAGGTCACTAATTTGTTCTGCTTTCTCAAGCTTGATATTTATTCTGTCTTATGTATTTTTAATTTCATTTGTGTTCTTCACCTTTGATTTTTCTTTTATGTCTTTGCTATGGATCTCACTGATGTCCCTCTTTCCTCAAGTACAGTGAGTGTCATTATGATCATTCCTTTAAGTTCTCTATCCAGTGTGCTACTTATCTCCATTTCACTTAGGTCTCTTACTGTGATTTCTCTCTTGTTCTTTCATTTGGGACATATTCCTCAGTCTCCTCATTTTGTCTAATTCTATGTGTCTGTTTCTGTGTGTCAGGAAGGTCAGCTATATCTCCCACTGTTGAAAGTAGTGGCCATATGAAAAAGAGGTCCTACAGTGCCCTACAGTGCAGTGTCCCCTATTCACCAGAAACTGGCACTTCAGGGGAGTCTCCTATGTGTGTTGCATGTGCCCTGCTCTTGTGGCTTGCCACTTTTTCCTTTAGTCCAAACATCTGCAGTGGCTCTCGTTGTCTCTTTTGGGCAGTTTTTGCTCCCAGTAGTGTTAGTGGGCCAATCTAGGGCTACTCTAGGCTTGAATTGATTCAGACCAGGTATTTGCCAGAAATGCAACAGCACCAAACTGCAGAGTGCTTTCCCTCTGTTGTCCCCTGGGAAGGTTTCATTGGTGGGCAGAGCTTGCAGTCAGACCAGCTATCTGCCCCCAGGCTGCTGTAAGAGCTGCAGTCTTACTAATATGTGTGGTTATCTTTCCTTCTCCCCAGTGCAGGAGTTATTTTGGAGTAGTACTGTTCCTGTTGGGGCTGCTTACACACTGCTAGGCCTGTGACATCACTTTGGATGGGCTCCAGCCAACAGCATATTGGAGGCGGCAGATCTGCAAAGCGCATGTGGGTGGGAAGTACAGTATTGGCAAGGTTTGCGTGGGTCTTCTGGTGCTGGGAACCAGCAGCACGGGGCTTTGGCAGGCCAGGCTGGAGGAGGCAGTTCTGCCAAAGTGGGAGGTGGTGGGTTTGCATCTCGTTAGCAAGTTAGTTAGCAAGGGTCAGTGCCACACTTGTTCCTATAGGTGGCTATGTGTTTATACTGGGAGTGTGTTTATACTGAAGGAAATGGTGCCTGCCAGCTCCTTTCTTCCTAGAGATGTCCACCAAGAATCTCTGTCCCTTCAAGACATGCTCTGAGATGAGTAAACAACTCTCTATCCACTAAACCCCAGGCATTTTTCAAACTGCTGCCTCTATGCTCTGTCTCTGTGGGTTGTTTATTGTGCTGTCTCTTTAAGGATAGGGACACAGTTTCCTCTTGCCCTCCCAGCTGTCCCAGAGCCAAGCCTGCAGATTTTTTAAATTCCAGGTTTTAAGCCACACTGGTTGTAAGAACTCAAAAAATTCAGCCCCTCTAGTTTTCAAAACCAAATGTTATGAGGATTCATCTTCCCTGGTCAGGCTTCCTGATGTGATAGTTTTTTTCTCTCTTCTCCCCACACCTGCAAGTCCCTCCCTCCCATGGACAGTCTCTGAGTCTGTTTAGCTCCCCACTGCCTCTCTGTCCTTCTTCCCCTCTTTGATGTGGCCTCCTCTCTACATTTAGTTATGGAGTTTGTTCTGGCAGTTTTCAGGTCATTTTCTGGGTTATCTACACTGTTACAAGGGTTATCTAGTTGTATTTAAGAGATGAGATGACCTTAGGGGTCTCCTATTTCACCATCTTCCCAGAAAAAAACCCTAATACACTTAATTTTTAATAGATTTTATTTTTCTTCCTGTGTCAGATTTGATAAGTAATGGGGTATTTTCTTCCAGAATTTGTGCATTTCATCTGTTTTTTCAAATGTATTGACATAAAGTTGCACATAATACCCTCATAATAACTGTTTATTGTGGTAAGGTATATATAACATAATATATATCATTTTAACTATTTGTAAGTGTACAATTTAGTGGCCTTAGATAAATTCATAATGTTGTATAACCATCACCACTTTATACCCAAAAGTTTTTCATCATGCTAAAGTGAAACTCTGTACCTCTTAAATAATAACTCCCTGTCCCCTCCTCCCCTGAATTCCTGGTAACCTTTGTTCTTTTTTAATTTTTCTATTCTAGGTACCTTGCATCAGTGGACTGATACAATATTTATCCTTTTGTGCCTAGTTTATTTCATTAAGCATAATATTTGCATGAGCCTTCCCTGTTGTAGTATATATCAGAACTTCATTTTTATAGCTGAATAATATTCTACTGTATGCATATACCGCATTGTTTATCCATTTGCTGTTGATGGACACTAGGTTATTTCCCCAATGACTAATGCATTGAACATCTTTTCATGTGCTTATTGTCTATTGGTATATCTTCTTTGGAGAAATGTCTATTTAGGTCCTTTATCAATTTTTGAATTGGTTTTTTTTTAGCAGTTCTTTATATATTCTGAACATTAAACTCATCAGATATATGATTTGCAAATATTTTCTCCTATTTTGTAGGTTGTCTTCACTTTCTTGATTGTATGGCTTTTGATATACCAAAATTAATTGTGAAGTACCATTTATCTATTTTTTCTTTTGTTTCATGTGCTTTCGGTGTCTCTTATCAACTTTTTAATAACTATATTAAAAATAGTGCCACCTACACTTTCATTCCTGATATTGGTCATTTGAACTTTTTTATATCATTTATAAATGCTGCTAATAGTTTGTCAATTACATTTATCTCTATAAGGAACAAACGTTTAGATTTATTATTTTCTTTATTATTCAATTTTTTTATAGTTAGTAAATTTCTCCCCCTACCCTTCCATTCCTTCAATCTTATTTAGGTTTAATTTTCTAACTTATTAAGATAAATATTTAGTTCATTGTTTTTCTGCCTCTCTTTTCTTTTTTTAATATTTTTTTTTATTTGACAGAGAGAGAGAGATCACAAGTAGGCTGAGAGGCAGCCAGAAAGAGAGGAAGAAGCAGGCTCCCCGCTGAGCAGAGAGCCTGATGCGGGCCTCGATCCCCGGACCCTGAGATCATGACCTGAGCTGAAGGCAGAGTCTTAACCCACTGAGCCACCTAGGTGCCCTGCCTCTTTTTCTAATACATGAATGTAAGACCATACATTTCATCTAAGCTCAAATTTTCCTACACCTCCACAAATTTGGTGTCTTTGATTATCATTATTATGTAATCCATACATTTTATAATCTCATTGAAATGTATTTTTTCCTATCGGTTATAATGTTTGAGAACATCAGTGAAAATGGTGGAGAGAGGAACTCCAAAATTCTGCCCCTTCATAAAAGTGGTGAAAAAACTGTCAGAATCAATTTTTCAGAACTCTGGAATTTAGACAAAGGCTGCAGTAACCTGGAGAGCACTTATTCAAGAAAAATATTTGAATCTCAGTAAGAACAGCAAACTTCATGGCACTTAAACCTATCCTAGTCACATCTTCTATTGACATATGTTTAAATATAATTTATATTCCAACATACGGTCAATTTTGAAAAATGATCGATGTGTAATTGTAAAAACGTGCACTTGGTTGTAACTGGTATAGTGTTCCATATATGTCATTTAGTTCAAGTGTATTATTCCATTTTTTTAAGATTTTTAAAATTTATTTACTTGAGAGAGAGAGCATGGCAGAGGGAGAGGGAGAAGCAGGTTCCAATGTCATTTAATTCCTACCTGAATAACCATGTGTCTGTACTAAATTATTTTTCATCTACTATTTACTATTTCTTTTAGTGTAGATCTCCTGGGAACAAATTTTTTCCATCTTAATCACATTTGTTGTTAAATCCATGTGTGATTCATCCAATACCTAGATTGCCTATGGGTTTGTTTGTTTTGTCTCTTGGTTTTTCTTTTCTTTCTTTCTTTTTTTTTTCTTCTTCTGGCTTTTCATTTTTTGAACCTGGTCTTTAATATGCTTAATAAGGTTTTTATTTACTAACAAGATTTTGAAGGGACAGTTTAAAGGAACAAACTAAGGTTTAAAATTTCATGTATTTCCAAAGAGTATTCAGTAATACTTCTATCAGAAAGAATGAAGGCTGAATACCTTAATTCAATCATAATTAATCTATTTCAAGGCTGAGTTTCAGCCCTTATGATGGTTCTGTCCAATTGACCATTACTCTTAGAAATATAGTCCTTTAGGCTTCTCAAATAGAGCTTGCATGGTTTATAGTCTCCTGCTCTTTAACGGGCACTGAATTTAAGTTTTGTCTCCCCCCACCCTCCCCAGAAATAACTGAGGGCCCTTAGAGTCTTAGTCTTTTAATCATAATTTTCTGCTCAGTTTCTCAACCTCTAGCATTGCAGAATATTGGACTAATCTCAATGCATTTATTTCTCTTGGAGATCTTGGCCTTCAACTCCTATTGACTTTTAGCTCTCCAATGCTTTCAAACAAACATTTTCCCAAAATATGTTTGTGATTTATCTAACATTTCTAGTTGTTCTCAACGGGAAAGTAGGTCTGAATATATGCTACTTAATTATCTAAAAAAGGAAATTGGCCTGTTTATTTGTAAAAGGGCTCTTTCAAAGTATGTTGATACAACAATGGATTGTCTAGTGTTTAGAGCAATAACAATAAAGTGTTATATTTCTTTCTTCTGGGAAAAATATAACTGTTAATGTACTTCATTACAAATACAACATATGTTCACTGTAGAAATTTGAAAATTAAAAACCATAAAGAAAGGGGTGCCTGGGTGGCTCCATCAGTTAAGCGTCTGACTCTTGATTCTGGCACAGGTCATGATCTCAGGATTGTAGGATGGAGACTCACATCCAGCTCTGTGCTCAGCAGGGAGTCTGCTGGAGAGTCTTTCCCTCTCCCTTTACTGCTCTGCCCCCAATAGTGCTCTCTCCCTCTAAAATAAATAAATAAAATCTATAAAAATAAATACCATAAAGAAGAAAGTAAAATCACCCATAAGCCCACCATACAGAAGTAAATCCAGCTAGCCACTTGGTCTATATTCTCTTCTTTTATTTTACTTTACAGTTTTTTTTTCCACAAAAAATACGATTATTATTTTATAATCTTTTTTGCTTAAAATATATTATAAATAACTTTCCAAGTCATTAAATATTTTTTCCTGAGTTTTCTGTTGTTGTTTTAGGCAGTACCACAGTTTAATAATAAATTATCATTATTGGACACTAACGTTTCTCAATTTGGGGTTTTTATAAACGATATTTAGATAATTATCCTTCTATACATGTATGAAATATTACCTAAATATAAATTCCTATAACTGGGATTACTATATCAAAAAGTACACACATTTTAAAAT
Organism: Ailurus styani; assembly: GCA_002007465.1. Classification (NCBI taxonomy): domain Eukaryota; kingdom Metazoa; phylum Chordata; class Mammalia; order Carnivora; family Ailuridae; genus Ailurus; species Ailurus styani. Next base: position 1,651,570 of record LNAC01000102.1, on the reverse strand, counting down.
TTCTGATACATATATGTAGCTAAATTGCCCTCTATAAAAATTATATCAGTTGGTTCCCCTTCAAGAGTATATGACAGTGCCCATTCCCCTATACCATCTATCACTGAATAAAATCCATTTTTATTGCCGTTTAGTAGATAAAAATGGGTCTCTTTTATTTGCACTTTTGGTTGGTGGAAAATTTTGCTTGATACCTTAATTCTTAATTAGCAGCAAGACTCATTTGCTAACCATATAGGATATGGTAATTGAGAATTATCCTTATTCTTTAGCCACAGAGTATCCTATTGATGTAGAATATTATAAATTATACACTGTCATGGTTTGGAGATTTCTGGTTATTTATGCTTGAATACATATGCTGTAACTGCAATGAAAAGGCCATTTATTCAGTACCATCCCATCATCTTTTCTTCCTAAAAATGCATCACTAATATACATAAATATGGTTTTCACAAATGCATGAAGAAAGCAGAGGAGACTGGCTAATCATAAGAAGAAAAGCATAAGAAGAGATAAGCAAAGTGGCACAAGAACAATAATCTTTAAATGATTTGGAGCTAAATAATATCAAATCAACAAATATTTATTGAAGTTCTACATCTTTTCCATTCTTGATTCCTGTATTAGTTTGTATTTTTGGCAGGTTGCTAATAGGCAACCTTCTCTCAAAAGTATCATCAGGCCTGGAGTGCCTGGGTGGCTCAGTCAGTTAAGTGTCAGACTCTTAATTTCAGCTCAGGTCATGATTTCCAGGTCATGAAATCAAGTCCCACATTGGGCTCCACATTGAGCAGGGAGTTGCTTGAGATTCTCTCTCTCCCTCTCCTTCTGCACCTGCCCCCCCACTCTTACTCTCTCTCTTGAATAAATGAATAAATATTTTTTTTAAAAAATGTTGTTATGTTCTAACATGTCTGCAAGTGCTGTCTTCAGACTCTCCTATTGCTGACTGGTATCAATCACATAAAATCATGTAAACCCCTACTCTATATAGAGAGAAGTAAGAGGCATATCTTCCTGCCTGGCACTTCAATGCAGTCAAATTCAGCCACTGTAGCAATAGCTATGATTTCCATTTCCAGTATAACAATCAATAAGGAGACTTCAAGTTTCTCTCAAAACCCAGATATCACATAATAAATTTTCTATATCTTCACAAATTTTTTTAAAATATTTTTACTCTTATTCCTAATTTTCTTTTTTTTTAAGATTTTTTTAAGATTTAAGATTTGACAGAGAGAGACAGACAGAAAGAGAGAGAGAAAACACAAGCGGGGGAGGGGCAGAGGGAGAGAGAGAAGCAGACTCCCCACTGAGCAAGGAGCCAAATGGAGGGCTTGATCCCAGAACTCCAGTTATGACCTGAGCCCAAGGCAGACACTTAACTGACTGAGTCATTTAGGTGACCCTCTCATTCCTTATTTTCAAAATGTGCATTATAATCAAAATACAAAGACTTAAATCCAAATATAGTATCATCATGTGACAATATCACTTCATTGCATTTAAGAAATTGATTCCAAATTATAAAATTACAGATAAAAGTTCAGAAAGCAGCATAGTGTAGTGGTACCAGAAAACTTGAGTTCGAATCCTGCATTAAGCACTTATTAGATGTGTGGCCTTGGAATATTTTTTTAATACTTCTTTTTAATACTTCTGTGCTTCATTTCCTTTGTGTGTAAAAGGAGAATAATAGTAAGTACTTTATAGGGTAGTCAGGAGTATTATATGGATACATACATATAAAGTCCAATAGTTCCCGGCATATAGTAAGCACCATAAATTGTGTTTGTTATTATTATCATTATTATTTTTAAATAATAAAAGAGACTGCCCACGAGCATTTAGAGAAAAAAAGTAACAATCATCAGCAATCAAAATCTATTCATAATAAATTCTTTTATTTTATACAACTACCAATTTGAAAGATATACACACCTTGCTCATTCCTTCTTTTGAAATTTCAGTTTTTACTTGCAGAAAGTAAGCTAAGAGAAGGACTTTACTTCCATAATTTAAAAGGTTTTTTAAAGAGACCTAGGAAAATAAAGTATTAATGCAACAATTAGAAAGCCTGAAGCCTTTAACCCTGAAGCACCTTGTTTCTTACTTACTGGTGACATGTCATACACATTATTAAAGCAGTCAGACCAGCAAGAAAATGCCTTCAGCGTCTCTTAGAACAAAGACCCCTCCAAGAACTCCAGACTCTGAGTGAAGATTAAGAACAGGAACATTCTTTTTTTTTTTTTTTTAAGATTTTATTTATTTATTTGACAGAGCGACAGGTCACAAGTAGGCTGAGGCAGGCAGAGAGAGAGGAGGAAGCAGCTCCCTGCTGAGCATGGAGCCGGATGCAGGCCTCAATCCCAGGACCCTGAGATCATGACCTGAGCTGAAGGCAGAGGCTTTAACCCACTGAGCCACCCAGGTGCCCAAGAACAGGAACATTCTATTATAATATATGACAATTGTCAATAAGAAGAAAAAAAGGGGGGGAGGGAAGTGGTGGTATCTAAAAAAAGGCAGTATTTTACTTTCTTGCTTGCTTTATGTTAGATTTTGTCTTAACCTTTCCTGTAGGCTCTGAATTCATCCACGTGTCAACCTTACATATTCAAAGCACTGACATCTGAATAAAGAAGTGTTTCTGTGTGCTTGTGTAGGTGTGTATTTTAAACAAAACTGGTTTTCTTAATCCTTTTCTTTAGATCCTGAATTCTCAATAAGTAACTTTCTTTGAAACAACTCTGGTCTGAGCAAATATCCAAGCACTGCCACCTTCGGGCATCTACCCATTTTAAGGGAGCCAAGCCACAGAGATTGCTGTGACATTTGAATGCCTTTCTAAAGTGAAACAAATAACACACAGTCGAGCATTATGGCTGAAGTTCTGAAACCATCCATCACTTTATACTCTCTTGAGAAGTAATCACAAGAAAAACTTCCCTGAAACTCTTCCATGAAACTTCTTTCCAGACTTGCTTACAGGATCCTTAATCTTCCTTCCTTTTCTTTTGTCAATGGCTTTCATCTTGGTTGCTATCTTCTTTTATGGTATATTATCTGTAAAACTTATTCTAAATTATAACAAGCTGTATCTTTAAAATTACAAATATGGATTTGATGCACTAGTGCCATCAGTTATTATTTGGTCTTTAGATGATAAATTTCATGTGAATTTTTTCTCATGGATTAAAAAAAAAAAAAGCACTCAATTCTATTCTGTTTCTCTCATCAGTCTCCAGCCACTAAGAATCTATCAGCCTAGCAGGGTTGGCAGGAGCCTTGGGTGGCCCTGGATTCTAGAATCTTCTACTGATATTCACACACAAACCTTTCATAAAAGAGTAAAATAACCTTAAAAGGCATTTATATTTGGCACCTCCACTACACAATCTTGTTCTTTAATTTCTTCTCCTAAAACCACTAAAGCCCAATAAAAGATTTACCATCTCTACCCTCTCCACTTTACCTATTTAAGTAGGCTTATTTGGCCCTGGACTCACCAATTCAGCAAAAACAATTAACCACTTAAAAGAAACATTAGATTGTATCCTATGATATTGCCTCCATCTTTTATTAAAGAAAATTAGAAATACAACTTATTGGCTATCATTTTCCAGATTGTGCTGATAAAGTACAGGCTTTGAAATCCAGTAAAATTTATGGTGAGCAGAGCTAGTTACATATTTTGTGAGCCTAGTGTAAAACGAAAGCATGGAGTCTCTTGTTCAAAATACTGGAGAAAATTATTTAAATTACTGAAAGGTGCAGTTTTTCCCTTTCTTCAATGGTTTCTATCTTAACTTGTTATGGTGTTTCTTATTTGCTACTTAATGCCATTCTAAGTTTTTTAAAAAATTAAAATTTTAAATTATTAGCCTGACTTCTACCATTTACATTTACCTTATGCAATAACAGTTTTCAAATACAAGAGCATGTAATGATATGCAGAATCACTGAAATTACACAATTGATATAGTTCATTCTCAGCAGAAGAGTGAAAATACTAAACAAAACTAACTTAACTGCTTTTATTTCATTTCTTGGTACCAGTACCTTCTACCAACACTCTCTACCTTTAGTTTACTATTAAATAAGGAAGGACCAAAAAGGAAAGGAAAGGGAACTATGGGTTACCCTAGCTTTCCTTTTCTTTATTATGATTTCTAGCATAATTGGCTAATAGAGAGCCAACACAGTTTTCCATGGTCATTTGTGTTTCTCAGAATGCCTTTCTTCCACATTCAAAGCAAATTCTGGTTCAAAAAAAGCATGGCTTCTCAGGGATGTCAGCACTCCTACTTGGTCATAGTCATAATACTTAACCTTGTACTTGTCTGAGTATCACTGAACTCCCACACATCATTCATTCACTGGAATTCTGTGTTCATGGAGCATGTTAGTTGCATTAAGCCAATGGAGTGGCAAGGTAAGATGGATGCACATGTTAAATGTACCACTTCTGTGCAATGCATGTCCCATTGTTCCCTGGACTTCACTTACATAACACAATCTCAAAGATAAAATGATTAACAATTTCAAGACAGTGATAATAGAGCATTAAACCAAGCATTGGGCCCTTCTGAGCATAGGGCCTTGTGTTATTGCACATGTCATAAAGCTAGACCTACTTATAATATTTATTAGGACAGAAAAGTTTCATTTTTCTTTAGTAAGAGGAAGGAACAGAAACTATATTTGTTAAGTATTTACTATGTGCTGAGCACTAAGTTAAATCCTTCATATACTCTACCTCATTTAATATTTATTATTACTTATAATTTATATTTTATAGTATTTTTATTTATAATTTATAATTATATATAATTTATTATTTAATAAATGGGATATTTTTAACTCCATTTACAGAGGGGGCATATTGGGGATTTTCGGGGTTAAGTGAACCCTTTCCTAGGAACAAAAATGTCTTTTAAGAGAATAGAAGCGTATTCCATCAAAACAAAGAAGAAAGAAGGCCTAGGTCCCCCCCAAAATAATGATTCCCACCCCAAGAGAGCAGTGAAGGGAAATTCTAGAATGACAGCTACATAGTGGTTTTAGAGAGACCTAGTAAAGAGTGGAGCCAGAGTGGGAGTGCAACGATTCAGAAAAAAGATGAGACTAAATAAAATAGCTAATATGGCTGGGAGTTTGGAAAAACTTGAGGATAAAACAAAGACATTTGGTAAAGTATAAAAAGGAGAATCTATTTGAACAGGAACATTCTCCAATCTGATACTAGCATATCACTTGGCTCTACAATGAACCATTTTCCATGCATGCCTGTGTCGGTTCTGAACCTTCAGGAAGCAGTGGGCAAATCACAGTTAGAAGTGCAAGAGATGTCCTAAGTGGGGATGCCCATGAAAGATAAAGGTAAGAGGGAGTAGGAATAAGCAGAAAAAGCTTCCAATATTCAATAGAGGTCTGACACCTATAAAAGGAAAGGAAAAAGGAGGCTTGAGTAAAAAGAGCCCAGACTATGGTACCACTCAAAAAACTTGCAACCAGCCCAACAGGGAGCTAAAAAGCAAAAGTCGCCTCTGCATGAGTCTCATGTTGGGCAGAAATGGCCAGCAACTAGAAACCCCACCATACTCAGTCATTGGTTATAGTTGCTCAGACAGACGCAGGGAGACTGTATACTCTGCTTGAACACTTTCACAGCTCTCAAATGCACCACAGCTGACTGCACTCTTGCTGCAGAAGCTCTCTTAAAAAAACTGAGTCACATGCTTCCTACAATATATAAAACATTCTGACCCAGACCTCAAAGGACACCTCCTCAAGGCTGTATACAATTATTGCATCAGCTCAAAATCCAATTGTTTTCAATGACATACACTCTTTTGTATCAAGTCCAGAGATGATCTAGTCATTTGCTACCAACTCAAAAAAAAGCGGGGGGGAGGTGGAATAGTTTCTTAACCAATATACCAAATCATTGGGGAGGTACAGGATAACCACAAAAAAGTTCTCTAATTATTAAATATCTTTACTGATATGAAATACATTTTATGTGCAAAAACCTCATGAAGGTCACTCATTTAGATTATTTTCTTATTTACATTTGAATAACATAGTCATGGTGCTGAGTGCCTCTCAGAATCATCAATAACTGAGACTGACCACTCTAGTATCCTTGATTTCTTGCCTCTCCCCAACAGGGTAGCTATACCTGCACCAAGCCTTAGGACAGGAAACAAAGGCAGGTTCAAGGACCAGAAGGGTTCATGATAATGGATAAACTAGATTAAAAGCACATATAAGTAGTTGTCTATCTTTAAAATTACTGAATACAGGGCATAATTTTATGACATAAAACTTTTATGTGATATATACATATTTATATTAAAAATTAATCTTAACTTTGAAAAAATAATGGTCCTATAACGTAAAAATTCCAAGAGCTCATAATGGTCTCAGTTAGCCAATCTAGAAGATGTCAGTTCTGCTGTCTACCTGTCCATTTTCCCCACAGGCCTCTGGTGTTGCCCTCTAGGGGTTTCTTTCTTGTTCATTATCCTCCTTACATTTATCCGAAGTGAGCTCATCTTTCACAACCTACTTCTACCCAGTATAAGTTTGCATATTTGGAAGTTGATTTAGAGGTTAAAAAAAAAATCACAAGCTTCTTCAGCCCAGGCATGTGGAGTGTTTGGCAGTAACATTCCCACAAAAACTCACTAGGCTTCTAGTTTTTTAGTTTTCAAGGGATAAACATAGCCGAACACAACCACAGATGGTTTCAAGACTTGAGGATTGACATTTTATCTACTATCTCTATGCTATGCCTATAACACTCTCTGGCACAACCAGCAGCTATTGGAAGCCAACTGAGATTTGAGTGGCAAGTCAAGGCCCTTCATCTCATCTCTGCAGCTAGAAAGGTTCCCATAGTCTAGCATCAAGTCTGATGCTTGGAAAGGTCTGGGGCCCTATTCTTTATCTCCTGCTAAAACTGACAGTTCTATAATTGCTTGAATTTGAATTACAGAATCAGTTGACTTTTTCATCTGGGCAAGGCCCCAAATTACCAAACCCCCAGCCATCTGAGATTGCCTCAGGCACAACTCTCTCAGCAGAGTTCTATTCCTTTGCATTTCTACTGCAAACTAGCTAGTTCTAGCCTGAGTTCTCCTCTCTGTGGTAGGGCCTTTTAAAAGAGGTAAGGAACATGGGCCCCTGGGTGGCTCAGTGGGTTAAAGCCTCTGACTTTGGCTCAGGTCATGATCTCAGGGTCCTGGGATTGAGGCCCGCATCAGGGTCTCTGCTCAGCGGGGAGCCTGCTGCTTCCTCTCTCTCTGACTGCCTCTCTGCCTACTTGTGATCTCTCTCTCTCTGTCAAATAAATAAATAATCTTAAAAAAAAAAAAAGAGGTTAGGAACAGTCAACAGACATTGAATTTTCTCTGCCATTTCCCCCTGGAGAGCTATTAGCTCACTTGGCCCATAATCCACCACTCCAGATATCAGAGGTATACTTGCCACTGTTTTGCTACACCCCCAAAAAAAAAAGAAAAAAGAAAAAAAGACCTGTACCCCTGGGACAAAGAATAAAAAATTAAAATAAAATAAAATAAAATAAAATAAAGTCCTATTGTGAAAAAAAAAAAAAACTTTTTACACTGTGCAATATCTATATCCTTGAAACCATCAAGGATACCTATTGGTATCCTATTGGTAAACCACTCACCTATTTAAGTTTCTTTTATGTGCAGTACTCCATATGCATATAATAGTTTTTAAGTTAATTAGGATATAGGTTTAGCTTCATGAAATAGAAACCTGAGTTTCTAGCTTTGAAAAGATAGAATATTTCTCTCTCTCATAGTAGCAGCATAGAAGTAGAGAGGACAAAGAGTATAGCCCTTCCTTTAAGGATCTCTTTGAAAGCATCACATATCCTTTTCCCTCACAAACCATAAGCTAGAACATATCACATAGCCACAATTAAGTGAAAAGAAAGCTGGAAATGGATGGCCAGACACCCCAATAAAAATCTCAACATTCTTCTGCTGGAGAGTGAAGGAAAAATTCCTGGGGGAGAGGGGAGAATCAGGGATAACTAATCTCTTCTGCCACTCTTCCCCAAGTCTTGTCCCCTATTCAACAGAGAACATCCAGACTAATTCTTCTAAGACAGGATTATCCCCCATAATTTGCTGCACCAAGACTAATGAATCTTTTTTGCCCAGCACATAAAAAATTAGTTTCTCTTTCCCCTTTCCCCTGACTTTCAAGGATCCTTAACTGTACTTTTTTTCAAAGCTAAGCTCAAATCTCATCTTTTTCATAAAATCTCAGGCTACTCCAGCCTGATATCTTCATTCTCTGTACTCTCAGCGATACAGTTGAGCATTTGATTATTCTCTAACTTTTAGTGTGCATATGTTTTGTCCATAAAGAATGATGTGGTCATTATGAGAAAGTTCCATGATTTATCATCCTTTTTTTGTTTTTGTCCCACAACACATATTAAAGTGTAATAGTATAGAGATTGCTTAACAAATAATGATTGATGGATCAGATTCCTAAATCATTAAACATGCAAGAATTATAAGGGTAGTAACTTAAAAGTACAACAAAGAATCATTATTTTCTTTAATATCACAGTTCAGTAAATGTACTGTTTGGAGTTAGAGTCTTACAAATAAGTTTCTAAAAGCTCACAGACATATTATTTCATTTTCAAGACATGTATTTCTGGGGTGCCAGGGTGGCTCAGCTGGTTAAGCAACCAACTCTTGATTTCAGCTCAGGTCAAGATCTTGGGTAAGGATCCCCGTGTCTGGCTCCACAGCAACATAGAGTCTGCTTGAGATCCTCTCTCTCCCTCTCTCTTTGTCCTTCCCCCCACTCAGGCACTCTCTAAGAAAATAAATAAAATCTTAAAAAAATAAAATAAAAACATGTATTTCTTCTTTAATATTGAATTATAAAAACTAACAAAAAAATATTAGAACTATAAGTAGGTAAGTAAAATTATGTTTAATCTCTATAAGCACAGATTAGACCTAATAATACGTGAGTATATATTCTTCAATGAAAGATATGATTTCAAACATTTCAACAAGCATTCCATGCACAGGGTTTAAATTGTCAGAAAATTATTCAAGTATTTTCTTAAGCAGTTTTAATGATCTTAGTTGTATCTAACAGGATTTCATCAAGTCTGCTAAGATTCTTCTCTCTATACTACTTTTACCAAGGCATATACTTAAGCTGATTACATTCTTTCAGGATTTGCTATAGAAAAATTCATGGCTTTCAGAAGTATAGTGACATATGATACCCATCTATAGTCATAAAAAAAAGCATATAGTATTTTTATGTGTTTTATTTTTCTAGTCCCTGGGTTATAAGCATCAATAATATAAATTTTCAAGCAAAAAGGTATACTTATACTATATTTTGGATATGTTTTATAGTCTTCACAATTTCTGGCAAGGGAAAATAAAATATATTTTCTCAACTTTCAAATAAAATTCCAAAAGATGCATTTTCTCTTTAGAATGTTAACAATTAAATTATATCAACCACTTATCTACGTCACAGATTTATGATGAAAATAAATGGAGAAATAAATTTGAAAAAAATGAGCTCTTGAAAGTAATAGCATTAATAACATTATATAAAAGTAAAGTATTATTTTACTTAGAAATTCAAGATTTATTTTGAACTAGAAGTCACTCTACCTTTGTATTGGATATATATAGGTATTGCTCAGAATCATTACTTTCCATATCGGTAAAAATCAGATTATTGATTTCTTCCCTTTTCTCTGTAGAGGATCCTCAGACCCAAAGTATTTCCTTGAAATGGTCTCTCCTCTATATTAAGAAATAGCACATTCCACTGAGTAAATGGCCACCCACTTGTTTCAAAGGGGGAATCACAGATATGAAGACTGCTCATGAAAAACTTGAAGGGAATGCATCTACAATGAGCAACAGAATTGCAAAAATGAACACAACATATAATATAAAATCAGGAAGCAGTACTATACTGATAAATAGCTCTATTCCATTATTTTTGACTTATCAAACTGCTATAACTAACTTAATATTTTCCATATTGGCATTTGACAGTATTACAAAACTAGAGAAACAACTGATTCCTAGGAAAAATGTAATTATTAAGTCCCATTGATAAGTGTATGGGTATTCGTTTAACAAATAAGGTTAACTCACTAATGTTGTGGGTTAATGTGAATAATATCATAATGTGATTTAATGTTTAACTCACCAATTTTTGTACTTTTTTAAAAATTGGCATAATAAATAGTTGCTTTATCTCAAGGTTTCAATCACTTCCATGTCATCAACTAATAGCACCTTCCCAGCCAGAACTAGGACCAGAGAAGGAATTGACTTTATCACTCTTATACCTATGAAAAATGAACTGTCTGAAACAGTGTCTGATTTTAACTGAATAAGCCAACTAATAGATTTCTAGATGAGGGAAAGCCCTGCTTTCTTCATCTCTTGCCTCTGTGCAATTTTTGTGATCTATTTCAAGGCTATATCCCTCATGAATCACAGACCTGTACCCCCAAAACAAGTAATACATTATATGTTAATAAAAAAAAAGAATATATCACACATATTCATTTGCCCAAGCAGTCTCTAATACTCCCCAATATCATTTACGTTAACTCCTCAAAAGAGATTCTTGGGTACTTCTAGGTATAGGTTCATAGATTTCTATAGAAGAATATACCCTTTTCATAGATATATATTTCTTCTTGCCTCATGAGACCTTTTCTTTTGATAGTCATGTTGAAGAAAAAAGAAGGGCAAAACAGAGATTTTATTCAAATGATTTCAACTGGCCATTCAAAGAGTATCTTATACCTTAAATTGATCTTTAACATAATTTTAAATGATACAAATATTTACTGAGCACTAACTATTGTCCTAGCTCTAGGCTAAGCACTTTAGTTACATCTTTTAATTCTCATACTAATAATGACACTATGTTTACTGTATCTGGAGAGAAAAGTTACCTATTTCTCAGACAGCCAGCATTTATGTTATTACTGTGTTTTTGCAAAATTTAGGAATTTACAGTGGCGTTAGCCCTAGTCACTGGCTCTTATTTGAAGTGACTTTCTTGCACATTCCAAACCTCTTCATTTCCATTTCCCCTATGACCCTTCTACAATAGCCTCTGCCTCTTTAAGAAACTGCTTAGGCCTGTCTGCCCACATCTGTTCAGGCTGTATAATCACTCTCCACAGATTTCTGTTGTTTGTCTTACCCACTGTGTTCCTCTAACAAACTGTCTTAGTGCCACCCTCCACCCTGGGCTGCAGGCATCTATCTTTTATATACAAAGTAGGTGAACACAGTCTTCAGTCTCCAATGGATTTCTTCATGGAGTGTTGTTGTTACTTCCTCGAATCCATTTTTATCTCTTGCTTCTACAGTTTCTCTAAGGTTGATTTAGGGGGAGCAAGCCGACCACTCTGGCTCATTCATCATCCTCATAAGAACCAGGAACCTTGAAGTTGTTTATTTTTTTTATTATTAAAAGTTATACTTATGGATAAAGCCACAGTTTTTGTGAAATTCCAAAGTCATGGGCAGTGTTTATGTAATTAAACCCAGAGCCAATTGAGGCCATGTGATGAGAGGACTATCTCTGACAAGCCTGTGGACAAGGCACACACAACACAAGCAGTCAGTCTGTCTACATGAGCCTCCCTTGGGCCAGAATGCACTTGAAAACAACACAAAGAGAACAGACTTGAAGTCACCTGTCCTCTCAGCCTACCTCAGGCTGCTGGAAACACACACATCAATTCTCTGAGCCATTCATGAAACTTACAGTTTTAAGTCCTGGCCTGTAAACTTTTGTAGAACAAGCATCAAATAATTTTGCTAGGTCTTAATATCTGAAAATCTTATATATTAAAAGGGTTAAAACTCTCTTCCCCACTGCATCAGCTGCACATTCTCCCTAAGCCTCTGGAACCCCCCCAAATACACTTCAAAAGCCAGAGCCTGTATAATTCAAGATTGAGCTGCAACAGCTGTACATTATAGATCTGGGACTCTATTATTGTTGCTGTGGTCAGAATTTAATGAAACACCCTCTATCCCCCTGCCACCTGTAGCTATAGCCTTGCTAAGGTCTGTGCTTACATGGCCCCCATATTTGTTGAATGCAGGTTAGTTCTGTAATATTTGCCAAAGATGTAACTCTCACTTTTATTGAATATCTCACTTTGGATTTAGACAAGGACTGAGACGTATTTACTTAAAGCAAGTTTGGTCCATATTAAAATGGCTACTTATATAAAAACAGCCACTCACCAATGGACAAAGCTTCCATAAGCTGTACCACATCCATCAGGATGATAGCTGCACCTATCAGGAATAAAAGAAGAGACTTCATTATTAAAGCCATAGACATTAAAAGGATAATAAATAAATATAAGCAATTTCATGCCAATAGATACAAAAACTTAAGAAACTAGACGAAAAAATTTTTAAAAAAATACAGCATACCAAACTATCACAAGTAAACAAAATCCAAATAACCACATAAGGTATTTGAATTTGTAAATTATTTCCCAAAAAGAAAACTTCAGTCCAGAATTGCTTCACTAGTAAATTCTATCAAACATTAAGAATAAAACCATTATACAATCTCTTTCAAATAACCTATATGGAGGAAATACTTCCCAACTTCTTTTGGGACAAGAACTATTGTCCTAGCTCTGGGCTAAGCACTTTAGTTGCATCTTTTACTGGACAAGAACTATTATAGAGAAAAAAAACCTTACAGATTAATATGCTTGAGAACAGGAAACAATCAACAATCAATAAAATGAAAACACAATCTACTGAGAGGGAGAAGATAACTGCAAATGACATATATGATAAAAAGTTAGTATCCAAAATATATAAAGAACTTCCAAAACTCAACACTTAAAAAACAAATAATCCAGTTATAAAAGGGGCAGAATAAAATTAACAACACAAGAAACAACAGGTGTTTGCGAGAACATGGAGAAAGGGAAACCCTCCTACACTGTTGGTGGGAAGGAAAACTGGTGCAACCACTCTGGAAAATAGTATGGAGCTTCCTCAAAAAGTTAAAAATAGAACTACCCTATCATCCAGCAATTGCACTACAAGGCATTTACCCAAAGAATACAAAAACACTAATTCAAATGGATATATGCACCCTGATGTTTACAGCGGCATTATAATAATAGCCAAATTATGGAAAGAGCCCAAATGTCCACCAGTTGACAAATGGAAAAAGAAGATGTGGTATATATACAACGGAATATTACTCAGCCATAAAAAAGAATGAAATCTTGCCATTTGCAATGACTTGGATGGAGCTACATGGTATTATGCTAAGTGGAATAAGTCACTTAGAGAAAGACAGATACCATATGATTTCACACATATGCAGAATTTAAGAAACAAAACAAACAATCATAGGGAAGAAAGGAGAGAGGCAAAATAAGAAACAGGGTCTTAACTATAGAGAACAAACTGATGGTTACCAGAGGGACAGTGGGTGCGGATGGAGTAATTAGGAGATGGGAATTAAGGAGAGCACTTGTTGTGATGAGCAATGGGTGTCCTGTGTAAGTGCTCCCTGCTCCTTGGGAGCCTACTTCTCCCTCTGCCTCTGACTTTCTCTCTCTCTGTCTCTCATGAATAAATAAATAAAATAAAATAAATATATTTTTAAAATTAAAAAATAAAAATACTATTGATAATAGCTTTAAAATGCTTAAGAATAAATTTCATGAAAAATGGATGAAACCTCTACATTGAAACTAAATATTTCCTGAGAGAATTTAAGGAAGGCTTAAATAAATGGAGATATATGCTATGTTCATAGATTGGAAAACTCAAAATTATTAAGCTATCAATACTTTCCTAAATTAATCTACATATCCAATTCAATCCCAAAGTCCCAAGAAGACTTTCTAAAGAAGTTGACAACCTCATTCTAAATTTATATGTAAATTCAAAGAATCTAGAATAGTCAAAACAGTTTTGAAAAATATCAAAGATGGGAGATTTAAACACCCTGATTTCAAGGTTTACTATAAACCTTGTAGTCCTTACAATGTGATCTTGGTCTAAGGATAGACAAGTAAATCAATGGAACAAAATTGAGTCCAGCCATAACCCTACCTGAAACTGGTCAACTGATTTTCAACAAAGATACTAAGGCAATTCAGTGAAGAAAGAAAGGTCATTTTAATAAATGGTACTGGAACAACTGAATCTCCACAAGAAAGAAAAAGGAAAAAAAAGGAATTCTGACCACTACCTCATACTGTGCTCAAAAAAAGTGGGAGAGTACTTCATGACTTTGGAGTTAAAAAAAAGATTTCTTAGACCAGAGCCCCCCAAAATCACTAACTATAAATTTAAAACATTAATAAATCTAATTTCATCAAAATTAAGAATTGTTGCTATTCAGAAAGACCATCATGAAAATGAAAAGGCTTGATCAAAGAAACAGAACCACTAGAAAGTGTGTGTGTGTGTGTATGTGTGTGTGTGTATGTTTGCACGCACGCAAGTGCATGTGCATGCATGCACACAGGCAGGGAAAGAGAGAAATTTTTATTATATGAACTGACCTCAAAAAATTATGGGAGAATTTCTGTCAATCTGTTGCCTCTACACCTGATACTAGAACATGAGATCAGTAGATAAAAAAGTCGGGCAGTAAAGTCAGATGTGAAAAGAGGGAAGTAAGGACAAAGGAATCGCAAGTTTGGGTTAGACCCCCCCCAAGGACAGACTAGAACCCTTGTAAATCTCTCACCACTTTCAAGCTTCTAACTTCAGTGATTAGGAGATGTATTAGTTTGCTAGAGCTGCCATAACAAAGTACTAAGAACTGGCTTAGAAAAGAAATATATTGTCTTAGTTCTAGAGGCTAGAAGTCAGAGATCAGCCTGTCAGCAGGTTGGCTCTTCCTGAGGGCTGAGAAAGAACCTGTTCCATGCCTCTCAGATCTTAGCTTCTGGTGGTTTGCTGGCAATCTTTGATGCTTACTGGCTTCTGCTGAACCACTCTAATCTCTTCTTTCATGTTCCTATGGTATTCTCCCTGCAGGGTACATGTCTGTCTTTGTGTCCAAACCCTCCCTTTTTATAAGAACACCCGTTGTATTGGATTACCACCCACCCTAATGACCTCATTTTAGTTTGATTACCTCTGTAAAGACCCTATCTCCAAGAAATGCCACATACTGAAGGACTGAAGATTAGGATTCCAACATATCTTTTGGAGAGACATAATTCAACCAGTCACAGGAGACAAACATGCAGCTGGCCTAGGATTCAGGGTCAGGTAAAGAGAAGCCTTGCTGGACAAAAGGAGCTACAAGTTGGCTGCTGCCTCGTGTCGGCAAGGTAATCAGCAAATAAGCAACAATGTGGTACCTGCTTTGCTCCAACTTTCCACAAATAAAAAGAAGATGGCTGTTTCTTCACATTTGTATCCGAAATTTTGTGCAAATTTCCTTTGTGGCCTACACTAATCAGAACTATGCAGGGCAGGGAATCCTGGGGATAGTAGTTTCAGCTCAGGTAAGTTTCCATAACACAAATGCACTGCAAATTCATACAACTCAATGCAAATAGAACGGAGCTTTTTAAAAATGGAAAAAATGTTTTAGTTCACCTTTTACAATATGATACGCAAATAGCCAATGAACACATAAAATGGCATTCACTCTTATTACTATTAAGAAAATGCACATCAAAATCACAAGATAACTACTCACTAACTAATAGTAAAACAAAAAAATGGTAATATCAAATATTGATGGGGATGACTATTTCAGTTGATTTCAACTTGAAACACATAAAAATATTTTATCCATCCAATATTTTTTAAAGGTTTTATTTATTTATTTATTTATTTATTTATTTATTTATTTATTTATTTATTTGACAGAGAGAGATAGAGAGAGAGCACAGGTAGACAGAGCAGCAAGCAGAGGGAGAGGGAGAAGCAGGCTCCCAGCCTAGCTGGAGCCCAATGCGAGGCTCCATCCCAGGACCCCAGGATCATGACCTGAGCCAAACACAGCAGCTTAACCGACTGAGCCACCCAAGCACCCCTCCATCCAATATTTTAAATGGACCTTTATATTATAGTAATAGATAATGTTAATTTGCTTTTATATCTTACTCTCTTAACTACCAAATAAAGTGGATATAGCAGTGGATAGGCAGAATAATGGCCTCCCAAAATGTCCTCATCTTAATCCTCAGAACCTGTGAATATGTTAGAATGCAAGTCAAAGGGGAACTAAGATTGCAGAGGGAAGAAGTAAAGTTGATAATCAGCTAGCCTTAAAATCTAAAGATTATCCTAGATTTTCCATTTGGGCCCAGTATAATCACAAAGTTCCATAAAAAAGGAAGAGGGAAGCAGAAGAGTGAGGGTCAGAGAAAGATATAATAAAAAAATAGGGTCAGAGAGATGTTACAGTACTAACTTCGAAGGTAAAGGACGAGGCCAAAAGTCAACAAATGTGAGCAGCTTCTAGAAGCTAGAAAAGATAAAGAAATAGATTCTTCCCTAGAGCCACCAGTACGGAATGAAGCCCTGCTCTTATCTTGATTTGGGGTACATGAGGACTATGCATATTTCTGACCTACAGAACTGTGAAATAATAAATTTGTTTTTAAGCTGTTAAGTTTGTGGTAATTGGTAATGACAACCATAGAAAACTAATATGAACAGATATTATTATGCTCACTTTATATATAACAAAGTCAACACGGGACCCAAAAAATTATAACCAGTAAGACCCAGACTTGGAACAGGTCAGCCTTTCTGATAAGGAAGTCATATATATTTTTACTCTCAAAACTTCATGGACTTGAACCGAAAAAATATAACATTGGAGAATTAAAAAAAAATACTTGCTCTGTGCAAAGATATGTGAGCTATCTAACCAAAAATTACAGTTTAAAGGATTTAACCCAGGACCTAGAAGACATTAGAGCCTATCACACATATCAGCAACTTTAAACAATTTTAAATTGATTATGTTAATGAGTTTTCCCTAGCTTAATGCCCAAAGTCTCAGTTTGTAAGATATCAAGTAAATGACCCTAACTTTTATCAATAATTGGAAAATGGTTCAGAGAAGTAAAATGCTCTATTTGGATAGTAGGTCAAGTGTCAAAGTTAATTCATCTTTTTTGAGAAACTGACTTAACACATTAAATTATGAAGCAATCTAGAATATCTCCTAGGGTTTCTTCTTATTGTCAACAACATAAATAAGTAAGTTTAGAAGTAAATAAATAGAAGGGAGAGAAGAGCAGCTCTACATTTCAACTCCATGGGGCATCATTCACATCAAAGACATGTGAGTAGCGACCCTTAGAATTATGTAATGCAGTGTCTCTGAGGGGTCAAGGATAAAAAAAATATTTTTTTTAGGACTGTATATTGTTCTGTCTGTCATACTCGTAAATTCTGTTCTTATCTGTAGATGGAAAAGGTAGTCAGTTAAGCACTGTGATTTATGGAAGGAAGAAGGGGAAGTCAGAAAGTGTAAAATTCTACCTCAAAGTTATTTCTTCAGATTGAGGCTCTTTTAACTCCAAATAAATTTTTATTAATTATTATTAATGCTTGCACAAATACTACTGATTTATTGCAGAAAATTTTTAAACACAAAGGAAAAAATCCATAATTCTATCATTTACAGGGGCTTCCTCCAGCCTCCTTTAGATAATACATACCATCACCCACACTAGGTCTCTCCCTTGGTAGTTGTGGCCTCTGTGGTCAATGAGATGATGATGTCTAAGGGATGTTATTGTCCTCCTGATGCTACTGTGGCCTCATAAGGCAGGCAATGACATCACCAGTCAATCTCAAGGTATGTATTTTTGACCATGACATACATATACAACAAGAAATCACTTCTTGAGGCACCTTGGTGACTCAGTCAGTTGAGGATCTGACTTTTTTTTTTTAAGATTTTATTTATTTGACAGAGACAGACACAGCAAGAGAGGGAACACAATCAGGGGGAGTGGGAGAGGGAGAAGCAGGCTCCCCACTGAGCAGGGAACCTGATGTGGGGCTCGATCCCAGGACCCTGGGATCCAACCTGAGCCAAAGGCAGACTCCCAACAACTGAGCCACACAAGAGCCCCAGGATCTGACTTTTAATCTTGGCACAGGTCTTGATCTCACAGTCGTGAGTTTAAGTCCCACATTGGGCTCCATGCTGGGCTTGGAGCCAACGTTAAAAAAAAAAGAAAGAAAGAAAGAAAAGAAAAGAAATCACTTCTCATAAAATAATACTTCCCAATTTTCCCAAGTCCTGCCCACACAACTCCTACCCCTACAACTCTATCTTTTATATTATTTGATAGGGGTAGAATCTTTATCAGAAGAAATGAAAGGAGTCAGGAAACTTCATCCCCAATTTGAAAATGCTTGTATTCAAGCATCACTTTCCATCTCCTTGAGATCTCTTGGCCTCGAGTGAGGTTTAGCATCCTCCCCAAAACACTTAAGCCATCCTTTAATGATAACTCAATACCAAGGGAGGGATAGCTGGAATTCTACTCCATGGCCAGGATCAGTACAATGGATATAAAAACATATTAAATAAAGACCACATCTTGAGTTGGAGAAGATGAAAAGCCTTCTTAAGCAATAAGGAAAGATAGGTTTACACAAGTGGCCCAGTAATAGAGGGTGTAAAGAGGGAGCTTTAAAAAGGTCTAAATGTGAAAAACTTAAGAACAAAGGGAAGAAAACATCAAAATCTCCCCAATCCCAATTGATCATTCTTTCTTTTAAACCTCTAAAATAAATTTTGTTACAAATAAAAGAATGAAAATATAATTATGATTTTTCCACATTAATAAATATAATCCTCCAACATGAATATAGAATAATCTAATTCATGGATATAAGGGATATAATTTGCTCAGCCAGTCTCAACTGTTGGACATTGAAAGCTTTCCCAGTTTTTGCTATTCTAACCTATATGTAAGTCTTTATACATCTTCCACTCTTTTATAAACTTTTGAGCTAAAAAGTATGTGTACATTTTAAGGGTTTCATTACACCTTGCATATATAATTATGTTATATATTTCATATTGACTTCCCAAAAGTTAGTACAGTCATTCCAACACTGCATTTGAATACTTGCTTACTTACAACTTTCTCATAATTAGGTATCAAAATTCTGAATTTTTAACTAATTTGATAAGTATACAGTGGTAGCGCCTTATTTTGCCCACTGGCCATAGTTTGCCAACCCCTGCTCTAAGGGACTCAGAAATAGTACTTGCAGAAGAGTGCTAGGCTAAAGGAATGCAAGCAATGAAAAACTAAGGACTTTGAAAAGGGCAGAGCTACCACAGGAATAGATGGTCAGAGGGGAAGAAACTTGCCAGAAGGCATTTGCCGTCTGGTCTGTACAAGTGTCCCAGCCAGGTAGGGAGATAGCTACCAGAAAGTGAAACCACAGCTGCCACTGAAACAGCTGCCAGGTGGGAGGCAGAAGCTGATCCATGAAGGCCATTGAGGAGGGCCCCATTGGGCCATCTCCACACTGATCCACTGACTTCCACAATGAATAAAAAGCAATGAGCATCAGAACTTGGAAGGGAAGTGCCTTCCTGCCACTATCACCTTCACAAGGTCCCCGCAGCACCCTGTATTAACAAGATTAACATCAAGCCAGGTGACAGAGGAGAAATATTAACAGGGCTCAGTTCCAGTTTCACATAGCAGGGCATGGAATGGTGATTTGGGGCTGAGAGACAATAAATTAAAAACTGGTATATAGGTATTAGATTTTTTCAGTGATCCAGCTTGATTCAATGGTAAAGCTTAAACAATATAAAGTAACAGAAACTTAGCACAGGACTTTTGATAGACTGTTAGAGTTACTGGTAAGTGTCCAAATTACCAACTATGGTAAATTGATTCTATGAATGATTCTAATTCTTCACTTCACCTTTTATCCACATCTTTTGCCATATAGTCTTGCAGTTCTGCTCCCTAAAAAGTCAGAATCCATCCAATAGGTAAATGATACCCTGTCCTTCTGTATTAACAGAAGAGAGTAATATGATTTGTGCACCACACAGGTATATAGATAGTTGATGTTTCATTATGAAAGTTGAGATTGTTCCCTGTTTTCCCACATTAAAAACATCCAACCTCTGCTCTGAGGTAATAAGCAAGTGAATATATTATAAGGCAGGGTGAAAACTTTTTTCAGGAACTATTTTTGAAGTTTCTAGGCATAAGAGATTAAACTGCTGCAGGGTCTGCTGGGGCATAAAAAAAGAACCCAGCATTTGCAGGCTAGAGGAATGAATAGTTCCTTATATCCTTAATCCCTCCAGTTCAGCACTCCCTAGCACCAGCACATAGACATCAAAACTCACCAAGATCAGTTTAGTCCACCACCATCTTCCCAATGTATAAAAGATTACCCTGACACAAATTTCATGTGAAACAGGGAAACATAAAAGCTTTCTCTTCAACCCATTCTTAATAGGCCATTTCAGGGATGTCACCTTCGGTAGGGCACCTCTTTGCCACAGGTATTCAGGATTCTCATGCCATGCCCTGGAAGTCTCATGGCCTCCCATGCTTTATCTCTCTCCCATCCCTGATTCTTTCCATCCTACCATATATCAAGTCTACTGTATCTACAAAATTCACAACGATGGAGATTATAGTGACCAATAATTTAGGGGCAATTGTATCTTACCAGGGAGAAGACAGAATGGTAGATATCAGTAGTAGAATAGGAAGGAAGATGGGTAGATATCTGGAGAATTAGAATACCTCCTTGACATCCTGAGCAAATAGCCAATGGAAGGGCTGGTTCCATGCACATGAGACCTATTAGGTTGCATAGTGCCCTGCAGTTAGAAGAACCCCACACCTGGCTTAAGGCTGAGTTGTGACTCTTCCTAGGGCCTCTGCATTTTCATTTTGCACTATGTCCCACAACTTATGTAGCCACATTCATCCAGAAGTAACAGGTGGGTCTTCTCCTCATTAGGTGTGTTCTGCCTTGTACAAAAAACAAGTTTCATGTCTGGGAATCATTTTATGTACAATCTTCTAAATACTACTGACCCAATAAGATACTGAACTCTAATCCTCTGGTATTTTAAGCCTCAATTTTTTCTTCTTATCCATAATCATCTATATACCAGTGCATACATTCTTAAAGAGCTGAAACAGAATATTGGTAAAAGTCAAAAATTATCTCTGGGAGGACTGTTTTGATTTCCCCCCAAACAGAAGACATTTGCCATTAATACTCCAGCACCATGTTAAATGTACAGTTGGGACTGTTATATAAATCCTTATCTCTCTTGCCTTTGTTTCACATTCTGTTCTGTGACAGAGCAAATGGAGACCTAAAATGTAATTTTTCTCTAGAGGTAACATTTTATGTACTATTTATTAAACCTACATTCTGTGTCAGGTATCTAAAAGAACACATAAAAATGGCCTCTTTCTAAAATAGCCTTTTCAATTACCTCTCAGTGTAGTAACTTTGTAATTCTTCCAAAGGCTATAAAACCCAAGGACTGGACTTTCCTAGAAGTGTCATTACTGCTGCTAGGCAACAATGAAACTGCTCACTGGGTTCTTCCATAGTTTCTCCTTGTACTATATTTTGTTCCTCCTCTTATGGAGCATTCCCCCAACAGTCCATTCACACCTATCACTATAAGGAAGAAAAGCCCAGCCCTTGAACCTTGGTTCCAGCTACTTACAAATGGATGAGGCTGGCTACCTACCTGTTTAATAAAATGATACACAGACTCCCATCCTTCTCAAAATGTTTCCCCCACTAACCTGCTAAAAAGTCTAAAATTCCAATCTCTAGAGTCATTCTGGTATTGAGATGTTTCACCAAAATGATTCTGTTACAGGGCAGTTGATACCTGAGTCAATGTAATCTATATAATAGTCACCAGGAAATAGTTAAATATGAAAATCTCTACTCTTCCCTGAGCATCTGTTAGATCTGTAGAAGCAGATAATAAGGTTTGCGGTCCATCTTCTTGCTACTTATACACCAAACAGGAAGTAACTGTTTCGACCAGGAGGGATTTAAACAATCTTCCCATTGATATGGCCCTTAGAGCCTAACTGTAGCAAAGAATTCAGATCTTGGTAGAACACAAAAAATGCAGCCACCAGTAAGAGAAGGAAGAATCAAGATAAAGAGAACTTGGGCTACAGTGAAAACTAAAGGGTCAAGAAAACCATAAAAACTTTTTCTACATTAACAGGGAATTTAGCTGCCTAAAATTTTCAGACCATAAAAAAAGAGCGTGAACTTTGAAATTACTGACAGAGTCATAGTCCGTGGACTGACAGCAAACAGTAAAGAATCTAAATTAAAAAAAAAAAAACAGTACAAGCATCAAAGAGCAAACTATTACAAGGCACACAAAAGATATCAGAATAACTAAGACAACACAAGATGTGGACAACAGACCAGAACAGACATTATGCTTGGGCACATGTATCTAGGATGAACTAAAACACCACAGATGAATGTTTATGTTCGTTTAGTTAAGGCATGTCAAAATGAGCTTAAATTAATGTTTAGCACTCATTCCAGAGTCTAAGTATAATCACTACACAATTTTCAGTTGTCTTCATAAAGTTCTTAGTTTTAAATCCCAGCATATTTCAATATTAAAACACCAGCATAAAGACAGACCTGATTACCATTGGAAGTCATTCAAAAAGAGAACAGAAAACAGAAATGCAAACTCCATCTCCAAATACAAAATGAGAAATGGGCTGCTAAGTTCAGCAAAAGGTAAACTGGAATGTGGGAAGCTTTCAAAAAAGGACTTCTTTGTCTGCAAATCTCAGATAAAGTTGAAAAAATCTTAGTAATTCAAAGTTAGTGGCACACCCAGAGAACAAGAGAGAGGGGGATGACTGAGGAATCACATATTTAGACAAGCAGTATCATGATAGGCAAAGTGGAAGAACTCTGCTCTGTAATGTGAGCGTATCTAAAGTAATTTGGCTCTGTTGGCTGAAGTGATATAAAGATTAATAAATGTCATATGCACTGAAGCTTGTTTCATAAGGAAATTAAGTAGAACTTCCTGGTCTGGGGGAAATTCAATTCCTCTAAAGATGTGTAACAACTAAATAAGAACCAGCACAAGATTTATATGAATATGCTAATAGAAAAATGGAGAAAAGGAGCATAAAATACAAATGACAGATAAAGGATATTCATATTAATGTTGCCATGGGAGAGACGCAAAACATAATTAAATATAAACCATGGATATAAAACACTTAGTAAAACAAATGTCTCTATAAACTAAGACTTGAAAACAGAATTACACAAGGTGAAGCAAGATAGTGAAACAACAGAATTAGTTAAAGATAAGTTTGCAAATGCACAAAAGAAATGGAAAGAAAAATAAAGCCATTCCAGAAATTAAGACCACAAAAGTCATAAGAAAGAAAGAAGAAACAAAAGAAAGAAAGGAAAGGAAGAAAGGAAGGAAGGCAGGCAGACAGACTCAGGCACATGGAGAGCAGGACTGAAAGAATTATTTTTTAAAAAAAGAAGAAGCTGAAGTGAAAATGATTGAAGAACAGAGGGAAAATAATGGTTATGAAAGGCAAAGGAAATCCAACATACATATAATTGATATTCCTGAGAGAATGGAAATAAAGGGGGTGGAAAAATATTAAAAGTATCATTCAAAAGAACTTTACAGAAATAAAATAACACTCAAATCTACAAACTGAAAAGGCACATCATATCTCTGGAAAAGCTAACACAGAATGATCAATGCCAAGACACATCTTAGTAAATTTAACAATTGGAGTCCATCAAAAGATAGAATCCATTCAAGTAATTTCATCATGGAAAGCTTAATATAGGGAACTATTAATTATAAGAGGGGGTTGAGGTAATAACGAATCGGCTAGTGAGAAGTAAAGATAACTTTAAAGAATACAGGAATAGCAGACATAAGGATCAGCCACTACCCCTAGGGCTGAGATAAGCAGCACCCCCCAACCTTGCACCAGAACTAAAATCCAGACCTTATTGGAAAAGACATAACATAACTGTGACTTCACTGGATATTAAAGAACTTGCTGAAAATCCATCCTTTGGGAAAACTACCTACAGTAAATTTCTATGCCTTAAAATTTACTGAAAACCTTCCTGAGAGAGTGCCAGGAGAAGCCATTCAAGAAGAAGTGTCTTGCTGGTGGCATTTCACTGAGAAGTCACTGAAAAATACCGGGGGGAGTTGCTGGCCACTGGGTGCTGCTGACCAACATGTTACAGGAGCCAATATAGAGGATGCGGGGGACTATGGGAGCCAGGCACTGGAGAAGGCATAGGAAGTAGGCAACTGAGAAACCATCCACACTGCTGAAGCCAGACACCAGAAAAGCTGCAGGTTGAAGAACCCATGTGGTTGAGAGGCTGCTCGTGCTGCAAGAGCCTAGCACTGAAAAAGCTGTTCATACTGAAGGTGATGGGTATTAGAGAAGCTACTGGTGCTGAAGGGGCTATATAGCTGTCCATGCTACAAGAACCAGGCCAGGGGAAGCCACCCATGCTGTTCAGCACTAGAGAACCCATTTGCCCTTCAGAAGCCTGGCCAGAGAAACACTTTCTCTTCCTGTGCTCCTCCTTCATCCTTCACAGACAAAACTCAATATCATGCCATCTCACAAAAGAGAAATATTTACAGTTCTCCCTGGAGCCTGACAACCTGCCAATGGGAATTATATAGATACTTTAGGATGGGCAACATTGTTTTCATCTCCAACTTTTCTTTTCCATATTTGGAATAAAATCACCCATATGAAAAATAATTTCTTGACATATTCTGTGGTGTTTTCTTTCTTCAGAAGAAGAGGAAATGGAAAATGTATAAGAGAATAGAGTGGAAAAGGATCTCTTTGTTTAATTAAACTGATAATAAAGGTTCTTTCCTACATGTGAAACTATCTTCCCAATAGCTAGTTGAGAAATGAAAATGCTTCTTGAGCCATTTCTCTGTATTAATGGCTTATGAGGTGATCTCAGTGTAAAATCCCCTTTCATTTACTAAGTTTGTCTCTAAGGGCACTCAAGAGGGTTCACTTCCACTGAAAAGAACCCACAACCAGGGAGAAGGTTCTTGTTCCAGGTGTGCTGGCACCTGGAATGCTCAGAACATTCATAGAGACAAAAATATAACACTAAATTTAAAACCAAAAAATCTTGCAAGAGTCAGCAATTTTCTTAATTCTGTAACCAAGAGCCTGAGAAGTCAACAGAGCTTGATAATGTTGCTTTTAAACAAGACATTTTAAAACGTACAGCTGGGCTAAACCCAAGTTTGAGCTCCACTTCATATAAATTTATTAGAGTTTAGATATTGATAAAAGTCTTACTCAGACAATAGTGTTAAATTTGGGGACTTTGTTACAAGAAATTTTGAGGAATGATACAGAAAGATTTTTTTTATGGTTACAGTAAACGAACAGTAGAGTTAAAAGGTGTAGCATGGATTTAAATCTGACCAGTTTCCTTTCCTGAAGCTGGGTTTAGATTTATTTTCAATCTAATGTTTTAAAGAAAATTCTCAGCTTTCAGTTTTATCAAGGAGATTCTAGTTGCTGTACCACTTAAAATGAAGCATTTGAGCAAATAAGCATTATATCAGAAAAAGCTTTTTCACTAAGCTTGCTAATTAGAGGTTTACAGTCCCTAGCTCTAGTCAGAGCTAATGCTAATGGAATCAGAATATAAACAAAGAACAGAATAAGGAAGTCTAGTTTATGTACTGAGAACTTATTGGCTTATTAATGTTGTGCATCTGCCTCTTTGACCTTCAGATATCTAGGGACTGCCAGAGAGACCCCAAAGGGATTTTGGACTAAATCTGATTTCTGTCATCATGTTTTGTACTATTCTTGCTTCCAATAGCTATTTAGACTACTGAGACACAGACAAAACACATGATTTAATTGATCTTTAAGACAATAACTTATATTTACTGTTTGTCTTATTTGGTAGCTATGTTAGATAGAAGCTAGATATGAGCAGTGGAAGGAATGCCCAAGGCAAAGTCCCAAGTCCTTGATGGGGAATGACAGACAAATGAGCTGGAGGCAAGGTCGGTGATAAGTGGTTATATATTAGAAGCCTGGGAGTACAACATCCTGACCTGTGGCTTCCCAGACCTCAGGGCTGACAGACCAAGAGCCACAGGCGGAGAGCAGGTGCTCTCCTCTTCCACCTCTGCCCCAGGGTATCCCAATATAATGCATCTACATTATGGCTATAACCCCCACTTCCACACACACCCCCATGGAGAAAGGCTGCCATGATGGTTCCAGTAGAGTCTTGTAGAGTTAAAAACTTCCCCTCCCAACCTGTAAAAGGAATCCCCCAAATGACTGGAAGCAGCCTCCACTAGAGAACATCCTACTGTACATCATAGCTCCTCGCAGCCCACAAAGACCCAATAACATCCAATCCCAAAAACAACGTAGGGGCAGCGAGGTAGAACCTGCCCACTCTCCCACCTTGAGAGTGTATTTTCACATTAATAAACTGCTTTGTACTTGCTACTTTCCTTCTGGCTGTCTTTATTCTGAGCATGAATCCCCACCTAAATCTTTCTGTGGGGGAATCCAAGAACTGAGACCTCCATTCATGCAACACAGACTCTCCCACTAGTAACAGCTATACTATTTAATCTCAAAACCTAAAAGAACAAACTATCCTGTTATGGACTAAATGTTTGTGTTCCCCCAAAATTCACTTGTTGAAAAATAATCGCCAGTATAATGGTATTTGAAGGTAGGGCCTTTGAGACATAATTAGGTCTAGGGTGAGGCCATTGATAATTCTGTCATTCCATCTCCTAAACTTTACCTTCTCCTTTTCTAAGCCCATCTTTGACCAATCCAAGCTTCTCAAGACTTCTAAGCACACCTCAAGTTTTCCCATAGTTGTCCATTTCTCCACACAAACATCAGTTGCCCTTAGCCTTCTGTGTACAGATTTCACAGTGTCTTCAGAGTCCCTGTGAAATGATACCTTTCTACAAAGCTTTCACTGATTACTGCAACTGGAAGTGTTCTCTCATGGGGTGCATGGCTGGCTCAGGCAGTACAGCATGAGACACATGATCTCAGAGTTGTTTGAACTCTACATTGGATGTAGAGATTACTTAAAAAAATAAAAAATCTTTATTTAAAAAAAAAAGTGTTCTCTCCATCCTCTGAAGTATAGCACTGCTTCTATACCTTTCATATGGTATGTAAGACTATATCCTGTCTACATGTCTAATCTCTTCTACTAGACTATAAGTGATTTCAGGGCAGAGGTCATGGCTTACAGATTTTTCTTAGCCTCTTCTATAACACAGCATCATGATTTGCAGATATGAGATGCTCAACTAGTATTTTTGAATGAAAAAATTAATTCCCCCCCAAAAATCTTTAGGACGACATTTCTTGTCTCCAAGCAGGCAAAGTTCAGGTTAGCAGATGGAACCTCACAGGAAGGGAAACCCAGACACCACTGAACTAATGCCCAGACAAGCTCTACTGAAGCCTAATCAAATGATAAAAATCAGTTATACAAATCCTGTCTTTGAAACTGTGATATTCTGTTCATTATGAATGTTTAAAATGTTAACTTTGATTATTCAAAATTTTAGTTTTTCAAATATTGCATTAAAATACTACTCATCTTAATACCTGTGGTTTTGACATCTCCTTAAGTTTTGCGTCTCACTCTCCTCACTCTATTCCCAGCCCTCCAATAGTCTTAATCAGGTAGACAGTAACTTCAGGGATCCAGGCTATTTGCCCATTCTTAGTATGATGCTGACCACTGCGTGGGTTAGGAAAGAGCTAGACAGACTACCGAATTCTCAGGCAAAGCTTATATACTGTAATGTTGAACCAGAGTATTAGCCCAGCCCTATAAGCACTATGCCAAGAGGGAAGAAAAACACAGGTGGTCAGGAATGTTAGACTCAAAAGCCACAGAGACCACCAGGATCTTCCCTGGCACAGTGAAAACATTTTCACTGGGCCACAAGATTTTCAGGCCCAATGAGATGGTAAACTGGAATTGTGACTACTCTTCTTGCCCTAGAAAGGAATGGTTCAAGAACTCAGGCACACATGGATCAATATATGGCATCTATCAGTAAATACAAAAATGAGTACCTATAGGAGACATGGTTAATAAAGAGAGGGATATCCTTTCTAGGGTTTGGGTTTGGGTTGTTTGTGTTTGTTTCCTTCTCCAAAGAATATTACTTTAGCCCCTTACATGTTTACACATATGAGGAACATTCAAGTCTTTTGCAACTTCACAATCCACAGTTACCATTACAGTTTACTGTTACATAGTTTAAAATAAAACTAGAGCACTTAAGTAGTATCTCTAGATGTTTAATGATTTGACAGTAAAGAGATATCCAAAGTTATTTTAATCCCAAAGTTATTTTAATCCCATCATTGCCTTAGGCCTGCTGACCTCCATCATCAGACATAGCAGATGCCTTTTTTAAAATATTTTTTTAAGATTTGCAGGGTTTGGTGAACCCAAGTGGGTTTGTGTGCCTGAGATAGTTACCCCTGGTCACAGGCTGAGTAAGCACATATTATGGACAGAGACCAGGGAGACAGGAATGATTTACTGCTTTTTCCTGAGGGCCCACAGAGGAGTGGGGCCCTGAACTTTCTGCTCTGGAGCTGGAGATTGGGAGGTCACAATTTTCATTTTTATCCTCTAAAGTGGCATAGAAAGCTTTCAGGGAACAAAAGCCACATAGAGCAATCTGGAGCAGCTTACACAGCCAGCCCCCTGGCAAGGGTGGTACACATGGTAGGTCACAAATCATGTCTCAACTGGTACCAAACCATTGGTATCAGGGAATGATGCTTTGAAACTTGAACTCAATCACAAGAGGAAATTTGGAAAAAACCCTCAAATACATGGAGGATACAGAGCATCCTATTAAAGAATGAATGGGTCAACCAGGAAATTAAAGAAGAACTTTAAAAATTCATGGAAACAAATAAAAATGAAAACACAACTGTCTAAAATCTTTGGGATCCAGCAAAGGAGGTCCTAAGAGGGAAGTATATAGCAATACAGGCTTTTCTCAAGAAACAAGAAAGGTCTCGAATACACAACTGAACCTTATACCTGAAGGAGCCAGAGAAAGGACAGCAAATAAAGCCCAAACACAGCAGTAGAAGAGAATTAATAAAGATTAGAGCAGAAATCAATGAACTAGAAACCAAAAGAACAGTAGAACAGATTAATGAATTAGGAGCTGGTTCTTTGAAAGAATTAATAAGAGTGATAAACCTCTGGCCAGACTTATCCAAAAGAAAAGAGAAAGTTCCCAAATAAATAAAATCATGAATGAAAGAGGAGCGATTACAACCAACAAGAACAAAATACAAACAACTATAAGAATATATTATGAGCAACAATATGCTAACAAATTAGGCAATTTGGAAGAAATGGATGCATTCCTAGAGATGTATAAACTACCAGAACTGAAGAGAAAAAAAATAGAAAACCCAAACAGACCCATAACCAGCAAGGAAACTGAAGCAGTAATTAAAAATCTCCCAACAAATTCGAGTCCAGACCCAGATGGCTTCCCAGGGGAATTCTACCAAACATTTAAAGAAGAATTAATAACTATTTTTTGGAAGCTTTTTCAAAAAATAGAAATGGAAGAAAAACTTCCCAACTCTTTTTATGAGGCCAGCATTACCTCAATCCCAAAACCAGAGAAAGAAGGAAAATTACAGACCACCAAAAAGGAAAATTACAGACCAATGTCCCTGATGAACATAGATGCAAAAATTCTCACCAAGATATCTCACCAAGATATTAACCAACAGGATCCAACAGTACATTAAAAGAATTACTCACCACGACCAAGTGGGATTTATTCCTGGATTGCAAGGGTGGTTCAGTAAGCCTCAAGTCAATCAATGAGATACACTATATTAATAAAAGACAAGAACCATAGGATTATCTCAATTGATGCAGAAAAGCATCTGACAAAGCACAGCATCCTTTCTTGATTAAAACTCTTCATAGTGTAGTGATAGAGGGAACATAGCTCAATATCATAAAACTCAT
This sequence comes from Ailurus styani, assembly GCA_002007465.1. NCBI lineage: Eukaryota > Metazoa > Chordata > Mammalia > Carnivora > Ailuridae > Ailurus > Ailurus styani. Next base: position 1,621,352 of record LNAC01000102.1, on the reverse strand, counting down.
ATATGAAAAGCCCATAGCAAATATCATTCTCAGTGGGGAAAAGCTCTCAGTTTTTCTTTTTGTTCTCAGTCAGGAACACACCAGGGATGTCCATTATCACCACTGTTGTTCAACATAGAACTAGAAGTCCTAGCCTCCACAATCAGACAACAAAATCTAATAAAAGGCATTCAAATTGGCAAAGAAGAAGCCAAATCTCACTCTTTGTAGATGACATGATATTTTCTGTGGAAAACCCAAGAGATTCCACCACAAAATTGCTAGAACTCAGGATATAAGATCAATGCCTAGAAATCAGTTGCACTTCTATACACTAACAACAAGACATAAGAAAGAGAAATTAAGGAGTTGATCCCATTTACAATTGCACCCAAAATCATAAGATACCTAAGAATAAACCTAACCATTGAAGCAAAGGATCTGTATTCAGAAAACTATAGAACACTCATGAAAGAAATTAAGGAAAACACAAAGAAATGGAAAAACATTCCATGCTCATGGATTAGAAGAATAAATACTGCTAAAATGTCTATGCTACCCAGAGCAATCGACACATTCAATTCAATCCACATCAAAATAACATCAACTTTTCTCACAGAGCTGGAACAAATAATCCTAAAATTTGTATGGAACCAGAAAAGACCATAAATAGACAAAGGAATGTTGAAAAAGAAAACCAAAGCTGGTGGCATCAAAATCCCAGACTTCAAGCTCTATTACAAAGCTGTAATCATCAAGACAGTAGTATGGTACTGGCACAAAAACAGACATATAGATCAATGGGACAGAATAGAAAACCAAGAAATGGACCCTCAACGCTTTGCTCAACTAATCTTCAACAAAGCAAGAAAGAATATCCAATGGCAAAAAGACAGTCTTTTCAATAAGTGATGCTGGGAAAATAGGACAGCCATATGCAGAAGAACAAAACTGGACCATTTCCTTACACCATACACAAAAATAGATTCCAAATGGATAAAAGATACAAATGTGAGACAGGAATACATCAAAATCCTAGAGAAGAACACAAGCAGCAACCTCTGTGACCTTGGCCACAGCAACTTCTTGCTAGACACGTCTCCAAAGGCAAGGGAAACAAAGGCAAAAATGAAATACTGGAACTTCATCAAGATAAAAAGCTTTTGCACAGCAAAGGAAACAGTTAATAAAACCAAAAGACAACTGACAGAATGGGAGAAGATATTTGCAAATGACATATTAGATAAAGGACCAGTATGCAAAATCTATAAAACATTTATCAAACTCAACACCCAAAGAACAAATAATCTAATCAAGAAGTGGGCAGAAGACATGAACAGACATTTCAATAAAGAAGACATACAAATGGCCAACAGACACGAAAAAAATGCTCCACATCACTTGGCATCAGGGAAATACAAATCAAAACCACAATGAGAAATCACCTCACACCTGTCAGAATAGCTGAAATTAACAAGTCAGGAAACGACAGATTTGGCAAGGATGTGGAAAAGGGGGAACCCTCTTAGACTGTTGGTGGAAATGCAAGCTGGTACAGCCACATGGAAAACAGTATGGCGGTTCCTCAAAAGGTTGAAAATAGAGCTACCCTATGATCCAGTCATTTCACTACTAGATATTTACCCCAAAGATACATATGTAGTGATCCAAAGGGGCACCTGCACCCCAATGTTCATAGCAACAAGGTCCACAATAGCCAAACTGTGGAAAAAGCTGAGATGTCCATCAACGGATGAATGGATAAAGATGTGGTTTATACACATAATGGAATATTACTCAGCCATCAGAAAGGATGAATACTTACCATTTACATCCATGAAAGTATCACTCAAGTGTGAGGAGAAAGTAAATGAAATTTTGGATACGCAATAAATTTTAAAATTTAGGAAGCTGGCCAACTGAACATAATAAAAATAATAAATAAAATTTAGGAAGCCATGGGAGATGTGCATCAGAAAAAGATGAAATAAAAGAAAAAAAAGATGAAGACACAGAATCTAGCAAACAGTAAAGCCAACATAAGATAGAGCTGCAAAAGGGGATTCTAGGATGACAGTAATTCATCAGGCCAAAGGAACAACTGATCCAAATAGAAAAAGTAAAATGGAGGGATCTCAGAGGGAAGTCTAAAAGTTCATGAAATTGGTAAACTATTTGAAATGCTGACCACTTAGGAATAAATACTGATAAGCATTAGATAGAGCCCTTAAAAACTGATAGTAGGTATGTTGAAAACTAATGCAAGAGGAAAAAAAGGAAATAGTTATCAATGAAGAAAACATGCTTATGAGAAAGAAACAGTCATAGACTACTACTTGGCTTTGTAGTAAATAATATTTTCACATTGATAATAAAGTAAAAAACTGAATATTGACTGCCCCCCAAATTATTATGTTATTACATCAGAAGGATATGTGGGCAGGAAAGTAAAATGTGGGTAAAGAATGTCAGATACCAATTCAGAAAGATCTACCTTGATGGGAAATAAACAGAATAATACAGAGGAAAATACTAGAAGAAATCACCAAAAGAAATAAAAAGGTTGCCCTTGGGAAATCTGACAGAGTATTTGGAAGGGAAAGTCAGAAGACAGCAATTTTTTATACTTATGTTATTTGACTTTTCACAAGCATGAATTATTTTTTAAAAACGTTTGAGGGTGGAGCCCTACTCCAGATGTCCCCTATCACTGACCGAGTCTGAGGCTATGGCCAACCAGGTTATCAAGTGCAAGGCTGAAGTTGCCTGGTAGGCAGGAAAGCCTCTCTCTATGGAGGAGGTAGAGATGGCACCCCAAAGGCTCACGAAGTTCGAATTAACATTATTGCCACTGCAGTTTGCCACACTGATGCTTATACCCTGAGTGGGGCTGATCCTGAAGGGAGTTCTCCAGTGATCCTGGGACATGAAGGTGCTGGAATTATGAAAAGTGCTGGTGAAGTGTTACTAGAATGAAGGCAGGTGATACTGTCATCCCACTTGACATCCCACAACATGGAGAATGAAAATTTTGTCTAAACTCTAAACAAACCTTTGCTAGAAAATAAGAGTTACTCAGGGGAAAGGATTAATGCCAGATGGTACTAGCAGATTTACTTGAAAAGGGAGACAATTTTACATTGCATAGGAACCAGCAAGTTTCCTGAATATACAGCTGTGGCTGATACCTCTGTTGCTAAAATTGATCCTTTAGCACCTCCGGATAGTCTGCCTTCAGCATTGTGGCATTTCAACCAGTTATGGTACTGCTGTGAACACTGCCAAGGTGAAGCCTGGCTCTACTTGTGCCATCTTTGGCCTAGGAGGAGTTGGACTGACAGCTCTCATGGTCTGTAAGGTGGCTGGTTAATCCCGGATCATTGGTGTGGACATCAATAAAGACAAATTTGCAAGGGCCAAGGAGTTTGGAGCCTCTGAATGTATTCACCCCTAGGACTCTGTAACCCATCCAGGAAGTGCTCAATGAAATGACTGAGGGGGAAGTGAACTATTCCTTCGAGTGTATTGGAAACATGAAAGTCATGAGAGCAGCGCTGCAGGCCTGCCACAAAGGCTGCGGTGTCAGCGTCGAAGTTGGGAGTAGATTCTAGAAATCGCCATTTACCCATTTTAGCTGGTAACAGGCCACAAGTGGAAAGGCACTGCCTTTGGAGGACGGAAGAGTGTGGAAAGTGTTCCAAAGTTGCTATCTGCATATATGTCCAAAGACATAAAAGTTGATGAATTTGTGACTCATAATCTATCTTTTGACCAAATTAATGAAGCCTTTGAACTGATGAATGCAGGAAAGAACATTTGAACTGTTGTAAATCTTTAAATTCAACAGAGAAACCAAGTTCATCCTGGATTGTGGTCCAACTGGAACAGCCAAACGAGCAAGGAGAAGATCTTCTAAGTTCACAGCCTCTTAGATCTTTACTACTACTTCTAGAGTAACCTACTCTAGGCAATAATATTTTGTGTATAATTCATACATCTTTAATCAAGGACAAGGCTAATACAGTCATAAATCTTTTCTTTTGAACTCTTCTTCACATGAATAATTGCCAGCTCATTAAGGAATATTCTAGGGGCACCTGTGTGGCTCAGTCGTTGGGCACCTGGGATCAAGCCCCACATCAGGCTTCCTGCTCAGCGGGAAGCCTGCCTCTCCCTCTCCCACTCCCGCTTCTTGTGTTCCCTCTCTTGGTGTGTCTTTCTCTGTCAAATAAATAAATAAAACCTTAAAAAAAATAAAAAAGGAATATTTTAACATAATAAAAGTAATTTCTGTGTAAAAAAATATGTGAGAATGAATGAAATGAATTACATGTTCAAAAAATATTTGTGCCATTTGCTCCTTGCGTGGAAATGAAAAATTTTAATTTAGTGAAAAGAGAGGACGAATATGTTTTACAAAAACAGTATAATTTGTGAATTTCATTTATTCAATTATGCCACTCATTCTGCATTGATCGACATCTATCAAAAATATATTTGCATTACAGAAGATATAATAACACTTCAGATTCAAGAGAGTTTTTCTTAAAATTATTGATCTACTTATATTTAAATTTAAATTTGATATTTTCATTGTTGTTTTATCCAAACATATATGAAAATGTTTATATCTGGATAATGACAGGCCTATTAACTGCTTTGAGCTAAATTTCCTGTCTTAAGTTAGTGAAAAACATCAAACTATTAAAGTGAGATTTCTTGGCTCAGATTGCTTGGAAAGGGACAACTATAAAGACTATGCAATTTACCAAGAAATTAGCATTTTATTTTATAAAACATGATGTCTTCTTTAAGTTTCTAAATAGTGGCTAAACAATATTATAGCTTTCTGAAAATTATTTTTCTAAACTGTGAAGTAGTTTTTTTGTCACACAACTTTCTTTTCCCAAAGAAAAATCTGAGTATTCCAGTAGGCTAATTTGTAAACTAAGCATTCCTTCCCTCTCTCAATTGTTCAAACAAAGCCCCAATGGCCTCCCTGAGTTAAATTAGCAGAAGAATAATATTTCATGGCTCATTAATGCATACAATCAAGTGGCAGATACCAGCTCAGCAGTGTAAAGATAGAAACAATGGGGTGTGTCCCATTTTGTTAACTCCACAATGTGCCTATAGGCCTCAACCAAAAGATCTAAATTAACCATTAAACATACCTGTAAAGCAATTGGCTAACAAAAAAAATTATAAAGAAATATTTTAACAGAAAGAACTAGTGCAACTTAAATATTTGTCACTTTTTTAGTAGATTAACAATACCTATTTTTATTTGTAGGCCAAATTTCTGCTGCAACTCAATTGCATTTCATGTTTACAAGCCCTCCTTTGCCTTTCTGAGCAGTAATAGTAAACAGACTCATATTCTATTCATATTTGAATACTTATGTTCAAGAGAGTTCATATTTGAGTCCTTACACTCAGGTGACTTCTTCAGTTGGATTTCAAGGACTTCTAACTAAGAGGAGGTGTGCATATGCCCAGGAGAAGCAAAAGACAATCCTTGGGAGATAGGTAAAGAAAAATACTAGAACTTCTGTATTTTTTTTCTAAAAATAGAAAATAAGGTAAGAGGCTATATTTGAAAAGTAATGAGTGAGTCTCTATGTAAAATTAAAATATATGTCTTCTTGGTTTAGGTTACATGAATGGAATAGGAATTTTCTGTCTATATACTATGACCACCTTTAAGTTCTCAAGTAACAAATGTGGCAAGGATTCTCTAGAACAGTGGGCTTCAAACTTTGTTGATTGCATACACATCTGTAAAAACAATTAAGCATATATTCCAATACATACATCCTTGGGAGATAGGTAAAGAAAAATACTAGAACTTCTGTATTTTTTTTCTAAAAATTTTTTTATCTAAACTAACCTTCACAAGAACAACAAATTACTTTAAAATATTCTGACAAAGACATCACGTATTAAAGATAATGCTAATGATGCAAACCCATAAGTGAATAAGAAAACAGCAGCATGGAAAAAGTTCTATTGCTGGTATACGTTCCTCATAGCTCATATTATGAGATAAAAACAAAGATGATCTAATTAGATCAAAGAGTTGGTCAAAAATTCAAAATTATCAAAACAACAATTTAAATTATTCTTTTATATTCACAATTATTTAATTATGGACATTCTCATGCATATATTCTTCATTGTAATAACTAGTCATGGATAAAATGCAACCCTTACAATCAACCTGACATTTTAAAATACTGTTTTGTTCACCTTAGCCTTATTTTAAATTTTTATATAGTTTTTGTAATGTATGAAATATGTTAGTATTATTTATTTCAGTTATTTTATATTTATTATAAAGGCAGATTAGTGGATTAACAGCATGAACATGGAACCAGACTGCCAAATCCTACTACTTACTACTAATATGGACAAGGTATTTAATTTCCCTATGCCTCAGTTTTTTTATGGAAAGTGGTGATAATAATAGTATCTATTTCATAGGGTTGTTATGAAGAAAAATAAGTTAAAATTTATAGAAAAATAGTTAAAATTTTTGTTCAGTTCCTTGAACATAGTAATATCTATATAAGTACCATTAAACTAGATTAAAATATTAAAGAAATTAATGTGTATGTATTGGAATATATGCTTAATTGTTTTTACAGATGTGTATGCAATCAACAAAGTTTGAAGCCCACTGTTCTAGAGAATCCTTGCCACATTTGTTACTTGAGAACTTAAAGGTGGTCATAGTATATAGACAGAAAATTCCTATTCCATTCATGTAACCTAAACCAAGAAGACATATATTTTAATTTTACATAGAGACTCACTCATTACTTTTCAAAATAGTAAAAGTAGAGCAGAAATAATATATTTAATATAAGCAAAAAGTTAGATACCAATTGCATATGGTTAGTAGAATACTGTGTCTGAGATTCTCAACAGAATCACTCTATCAAATGTACCTTATATTAATGTTCATATTGATTCATATTCTCTGAGCACCAACAACTGATCACGGGAGACATGCAGGAGCCTTCTCAGATAATAAAAAATCAGCGTATATGATAGTTCAAAAAATTAATGCTTATTGATGGCCAAAGATGGACAGGATGTGTGTGACTATTGCCTCAAGAGTCCAGTAGTGGCTATGTATGCAAACTACTACAATGTAATGAGGCAACTGTTCATAAGGGAGCATAAAAATGACATTTTCAGCATTATTGGCTGAAACTAGGAGGCTGAGAGGGGGCTTTTTAGAGGATCTAGGTATCATTGTAGATGGCTACCAGGGTGATTTAGTGTGTTGGGCCAAACCACACGTACTAGCACAAGGCATGAGGCTAACAAGACTGTAAGAATTAATATTGTTAATGTGTCCATACTACCCAAAACTACAAATTCAATGCAATTCCACCAAATTCCAAAAGCATTTTCACAGAAATAGAAAACCAACCCTAAGATTTGTTCGGAACCATGTAAGACATCAAGTAGCTAAAGCAATCTTGAAAAAAAGAAAGAGAGAGAAAGGGAGAAATTACACTCTAAGGCAGGATAAAGGGAATTGAAGTCAATAGCAAAATGTGTGAGGAGTTAGTTCCACCTGAAAGAATATGGCTAGAACACTGTGGGAGGTATAGGTAGAATGGGGACAGAATCTGGTCCAGACAAGACTGAAAGCCAGGGATAAAGATTCCATCCAGTGTAAACATAAACAATCAAAAATTAGTGAACAAACAGAAGGGTATTAGGAGCCAAGCCAGAAGAAATCAAACCATCTGAGGAACAAAAGTGGGGTTCAGGGGCACCTGGGTGGCTCAGTCAGTTAAGTATCTGCCTTTGGCTCAGGTCATAATCCCAGGGTCCTGGGATCGAGTCTCACTTCAAGCTCCCTGCTCAGTGAGGAGGCTGCTTCTCTCTCTACCCCTCCCCCTGGCTTGTGATCTCTTTCTCTCAAATAAATAAATAAAATATTTGTTTTTAGAAAAAGAGAGTCTCAGATAAAAAAGTAAAAGATATAGGGGCACCTGGGTGGGACAGTTGGGTAAGCATCTGACACTTGGTTTCAGCTCAGGTGGTAATTTCAGGGTCATGAGATTGAGCCCCATGTCAGGCTCCACACTCAACATGAAGTCTGCTTAAGACACTCCCCTTCTCCCCCAAGCTCCCCAAAATAAATGAAAATTGATCTTTAAATTTAAAAAAAAGAAAAGTAAGATATAGGAAGAGGAAGGCCGGTATGGACATGATTTACATGGCTCCAGCCATGCCAACGCTGTCACTCAAAGGCAGAGTTAACCGCAATAATTCAGTTACCAACTGCAAAGAACCAATAGGAAGAAACTGTGAAAAGAAAAGAACAGCAAAAGTGCATACAGCCTAGAAGGTCTTTGGGTTGGAAGTGACTTTGCTTGAGAGATACTTTTATTCTAGAAATCAAAAAGTCTCTTTCCTCTTTTCTGGCCTCCCTCCAAGGCTCCAGCACCTAATTTGCCATTGCCCAAATACAGAATGTTCTATCAAACCTCCAAATTTTTTCCTTAGGCTTCTATCTGTGCCTGAAACACCTCCTCCTCCAAGCTCAAGTACCCAAATATGACAGTGGAATTTAATTAAAGTCTGTTGATTACACTGGCTTTCCCTTTGGTGAAACTCAAAGTAATGCCCACTGAGGTAAGTATAGCAAAGTTACGAGAAACTATCCTCTAAGGACCAATGTCCCCAGAAAGGGCTTCTATGATCCCAATAAAATGGTTACCAAAGTTACTGCTAACTTGGTTCTGTCTCATAGGAAAACTGAAATTTCCTTAGTAGAAAATTAAAGAAACAGAGGTATCCCCAATTCTTCACAATAACAAAAATCTAAGGAACTTTCCACACATCAGCATCTATATCAAGGACTTGGCATTTGTCATCCAATGTGCCTTTTCCCAAAACCACCAAATTATCATTGCCCTTTTCATATGGGGCATCCTAATGTTACCTACTTCCCAGGGAAACTGTGGAAATGCCACATTCATCATTTCACATATTTTCAAGGTTCACAGCATTGGCTGAATTTGAGTTTCAAAACTTAAAAAACTGATTTTTAGATTTTTCACAGTTGTGTGAGAAATTGTTTCCTTTTTTTTCAGAAAATGTTCTTTTTAAGACTAGAAAGCATAATTAGTTTGCTGAAACAGTTGAGTATCAGTGATTTACTCATACTGAGTTCAGCATGAAGATCATGCTGTTTCTTTAACATTTTCTGACTGAAGGGCAGGATCCCCGTAAGTCTGAACATCCTATATCAACAATAATGGGAATATAAATGGACTTTGATGTTGAAGGGCCTAGAGCACCTGTGGAATTAAACTGCCAACTGATCACAGGCCAGTTTACTATTTGATACTAACATAATGCCCAAGTTCACCATATACCTCATTTGATTTTGTATGACATTGTTCTCTCACTGAAGTGCTGCCTTTTTGCAACAGTACTATCTATTATAGAGAGCACAAAAGACCAAGGGCTTTCACATCAGCTCCAGCAACTACATTAACACATTTTAAACTGGATATCCCTATTTTAATTTTGGTACTCTTGTCATTTTTGAAGTTCAAGGTGTGCCTGAAAAGCTACTTTATAAATATGCTCCTGTGGCATATACCTCTGGTTGTGTTCTCTGAAACTAGACCGTTTTAGCTGTATCTTTGAATAATATAATAATATGAGTTAATATTTACTTACTTGGTGGTAGGGACCACACTGAGTGCTTTTACTTAGATTAATTTATCCAATCTCCATGCTATTATTAGACGAGAGAAGTGAAGGTTAGAGTCATTAAATCATTTGCCCTAGGTCAGAGAGCTGGTGAGTGTAGGAACCAGTTTTTTTAAGTAGAGATAACTAGAGTTCATTCATACTATTTCTAATGTCTGGAAAATGACTGTATTTATTTATAGTTGAAAAGACCTATCATTAACTTTGAGTTTGAATGTCTTATCTTGACCCCACAAAAGGACTCCAAATTCACTCTGGAGCATAGAATAGATTTAGATTAGTTACTCACTTTTTAAGGAGTTTAGTTTTGAATTTATCCCAAAGGACATAATATAGTCAGTCAGATACCTAGAAAAATCACTTCTGCTCCTTTGGCCACATTACTCATTCATCCTTAGAAGAAGAAAACAAAAAAGATAGAAGTATAACTTAAAACAAACATTGAAGATATTAAAAATGTTAACCTGATATTCTACCTAAACATTCTCTGAGCAAAATTTGGTTCCTAGTGTAGCAGGAATGATTCGGATTTCAGCTCCCCCACTGGACCCTGCATGTATGTGATCTTGGACATATTACTTACCTTCCAAATCTCAGCTTCCTCCTCTGTAAAATGGAAAAATTCTACCTTGTAAGGTAGATTAGAGTATTAGAATAATGAGAACTGGATTTCAGAGGCTAAAAAAAAATTTAGCCATCTGTTATCATCATTAAAACTTCTTCTAATAGTCAGAAAACTTCTATGATCATCTCTCCCCATACACAATAGCAAGGATTATACTGAAGACAGCTTTATAAGATCATAGACCCTTTCTTTAAATAATTTGATTCATATTATATTTCTTTCTCTACATAACTTCTATAGTAAAACATAACTGTCTTCTTCTTCTCTTTTTTCCCCCTCTGAAACTAGAATTAGAAACTCTTCCCCACATATCATAGAATCTTCCCCCAATAAGAGAAAACCTGGGTCCCCACTGATGTATGGGGTTACATTCATTAGTTTTACATTTTTTACAGTTTCCACCAGGTCCTAGCTTTGATATTTTTGTTCTCATTATTTTTTTGGTCAACTTTATACAAAAGGAAGGGTATCAGGGCTGAGATAAAACTCTGTATTATATTTTTAATTGGTTACTAATAAGGTTTAAGTGACCAGAAATAAACATACAATTTCATAATTCAAATTTAAAATAACAATAGCAATCATACCCTACAGTTTCATCTTAAATTATGGCTTGTAATACTAACTGATTGTCATGTTCTAAGATGTACCAAACTGCAAGTATCAAAGTCCAGGTTGACCATTACATACCCATTAGAATGGTAAAAAAACATAACACTGACAACACCAAATTCTCTCGAGGATACCAAGCAATAGCGACTCTGCTTATTCATTGCTGGTAGGAATGAAAAATTGTACAGCCTTTTTGAAAGACAGTTTGGTGATATCTTAAAAAATTAAACATAATCTTACTATATGATCTAGCAATCACACTCCTTGGTATTTACTCAAAGGAGTTAAAAACTTAAGTCTATATGAAAACCTGCATGTAGATGTTTATAGCAGCTTTATTTATAATTGTCCAAACTCAAAAGCAGCCAAGATGTCCTTCAGTAGGTGAATGAAAAAACAAACTGTGGTACATCAAGACAATGGAATATTATTCACTGCTAAAAGAAAAGAGCTATCAAGGCATGCAAAGACATGGAGAAAACTTAAATGCATACTATTAAGTGAGAGAAGCCAATCTGGAAAGGCTACGTAACTGTATAATTCCAACTACATAACATTCTGGAAAAGGCAAAACTATGGAGACAGTGAAAAGATCAGTGATTGCCAGAGGTTGGGAAGGAGGGTAGAATGAAAAGAGCACAGATGATTTTTAGGACACTGAAAGTACTCTGTATGATACTATAATGGATATGGTGGATACATGTTATAAAATTTTATACTTCTGTCAAAATCCACAGAACAAGAATAAAACCCATACATCACTAAGAGTGAATCCCGATGTAAACTATGGACTTGGGGATGACTGCAATGACTCAATACAGGTTCATCAATTCTAATGAATATACAACTATGGTATAAGATACAGATAGTGGGGGAGGTTGTATGATGAGGACAGGGGTAAAAGAAACTGTGTACTTTCTGCTTAATTTTGCTGTGAAACTAAAACTACTCTAAGAAAAATAAAGTCTATTAAAAATTTTTCCAGTTATATTAAATTTCTTTTCTAGTTTGTAATATGTCTATAAATTTACATATATTTAACTGCATTTTTGGATCAACATAATATTGGGCTTGAGATACATGAAGTCATAAAACAAAAGCTATGCCCTCTTATCCCAAGAAAATTATTTAAAAAAAAAACACCAAATCCCAAATTTTTAGTTTTTCTGTTTTTAGAATAAATGTCATGCCCCTTAGAATTCTAGAAAGGTACTATGGGAAACTAAACTGCTATTTCCTTAAACTAAAAAGTAATAATTAAACAAGATCATATTGGTCATCTATAAAGTGTTTCTCCCATAGTAACTTATTCATTGGATTATGGATCTCAGTTCTCTGGGGATAACAACAAATCCATACAAAGATTCTGTACAAATATATTTGATGTCTCTATTCTCAACTTAGCTGATAGATGTGCATAACTGTCCATACTCAAATGTTCAGATGGTCCCCTGGTACTTATGGACTAATGTTAAAGAATACAGAAGTTACTTCAGAAAAGATAAGTATAAACTTAATATTAGAAAATTCCTCTCCAATTTTTTTCATTCTTTATCAATATACAGTCATTATGAGTCATCGTCAATGTGTGGGCTTCTCAAATGCAGAGAGACACAAAGCAATATGTTCATCTCTTTTGGAAGCAACAAAAGACATAAAGCTTATTGACAATCTCTCCTATTTAACCACATCCTAGAAAACCGAGTTCATCTCAGATTAATTTTCTAAGATTTACAATAACAATATACTCTAAAAAGTAGTCCAGTCCAATAATCCTTGGGGAAAAAAACAATAAAAGAAATGGTTAATTCTGAGAAATATACCCTTTTAATGAATATTGAAGTGGGCAATAAAAATAATTTATACTTTTAATATGTTAAAGCATTCTAAGAAATCTTGATTTACTCTTTTATGCCGTAACTATACAAAATTAAGCAAAATTTTAGTTTTTAGAGAGCTAGAGAAAAATAAACTGAAATATAACATTGCGTGTGATTCTTTTAAAAATGTATGTGAAATCAAAATTCAAAGTTTTCTCCTTTCCATTAAAAAGGGGAATAGTCAAGGAAAATAATATATGTGAAAAACCCTGCAATCCAAAATAGCTATTATATAATTGTGTTTATTATACTTGGCTGGCTGATTTGTTGGAATGTGTCACTCTGAGAGGGAACATTTATAATCTCCTACTGCCATCTTATGTAATCTCTTGTCATTGCACAATACAAAAGGAGGAATACACATTAAGGAAAAGCAAGAGAATTTTCTGGAAGTCGGAGAACAACCCACATTTCTCACATAGAAATTAAATATCTATTGTTCTATGTCCTATCTGCAACAGGATTTATTCAAGTTTGGTCATGGAGCAATTATTAACAATTCCTTTCCTATTAATTTCTTAAACTTCCTATTCTGATCATACTTACACTATTTCTTATATATAGTTTATTGAAATGGAATACAAAAGCTGGAGATTAAAATGTATAACAACAAAACAGAAACAAAGCACAGTTCTATTCATTTTGTTGTTGTTTTGTTTTTTGTTTGATTTTCACAATTCCATATTTTAAACAACAAAATTCAACAAACTTTCTTACAAAGATCTATCCTGAAATCATGTCACAATTTTAAATAGCAGAATTTTAATTTATTTTTTAAAGATATTACTTATTTATGAGAGAGAGAGAGAGAGAGAGAGAGAGAGAGAGCACAAGAGCAGGGGGAGCAGAGGGAGAAG